>JAJKFI010034606.1:0-14555 GCA_029204185.1 Lerista edwardsae | reverse complement strand
GAAAGGAGCCTTTGTGCCATTGCTTTTGCAGACATTAAAAAAAAAAATTATCCGAGCCGTTTATTTATAGCACTCTTCTTATGTATGACAAAGGCAGTTTGAGCAGAGCAGCATCCCCAGTGAAATGAAGTGGTAAACAAGCCACTACACCACTTGGGGCACTGCTGTACTCAGGTCTCTCCTGGGAGAAGTGCCAGAAGTGGGGTAGTGGTAATGAGGGTTGTGGAGGGAGACAAAGGATGCACTGAAAGGTGGGACTAAATGACTAAATACATTATGATAAGGGGCTGGAAACATAAATACAACTAAGGGCATAATTCTATCTAGAAAATAGGCTGGCGCATGTCCCTGACACCAGTCTAAGCATGTTGCAAATGTGCCATAAGGCACGTTTGCATCACTCCAGGAGGTATCCAGGCTGGCTCAGGCATGCCAGCCTGCAGAGGCCAAATCTAGCCTCCGCACCCGCCTGATAAGTGGGGCTAGAGCCGGTTAAGTTCAGCTGACGGGGGGTTGGGGGGGGGTTGGGGGTTGGGTGAGAGGGAGGGAGGGATTTCAGGGCATGGAGGGTGGAGAGAGGGCAGGCCATATCCTAACCTCCATCCCTGGCCCAGTCGGCCCTACACGAGCCACTAGGATTTGCACCAGCAATTTTTTGGGGGATTTGCACCCAATAGGAGTGGCTGTAGCATTACCCAGGTAATGGGAAAAATATCCCCTTACCCAGAGGTGCCTCCCACCCTGTGCAGGATATAGTTCCAGATATATATGCCTATCTGTTCCAGCACAGGATAGCCTTGAGTTATAACCTGATACATTCATGCGTATTTTACAACTTAGTGAACAATTCTACTCAAGAATTGCTGAGCGGAATACTGCCTCTATGTTTTTCCTTAATAGTTTCACAAAGCAAGGGTCAAAGGAAAACATACTGTTTTTAAATTAAAGCTGAAAACGGGGCAGCGACCTAAAGGAACCCGTAAGGGACCTGCCCTATGGCTCCTTTCCCATGACTTCAATTCTTTGGATGCAAGTAAGGAATAATAACTCAATGCAAAATAGGAAAAATGTAAATGCTAGTTTAAAAATAGCTGCTTAGGATGATTAAAATTACTGGACTGATTAAAAGCATTATGTAGCCCCGACTGGAGCAAATTGAAACTATAATTGAGGGAAAGTGTAAGTCCTCGACATTCAGTTTTGGAATTAGTTTAATGGGTTCTAGGGGGAAAAAAGTCAAATCCCTGAACTTCTTTGCCTGAAGCATGGTTATCAATTACTATGTGAACATTTTAATTGGGGGAAATTATTCCCCCCTTAAATTTAGAGAGAAGGTTACAGAGAAATGATGAGAAATATAAAGTACAGAATTAAATCTACACATTATTGATCCTGTACAAAAACAGCCTTTACACGAATTACATGTTATTACGTACTTTGCTTTTTTATTCAGAAAAGTACCTAGATTTGGTCCCTTCTTAAATGCTGAATTCTGAAAGAGGAAAAACTGCAAAACATTCCCTTAATCTGAAACAGCAAGTACAAAAGCTTGTGTGCATTTCAATTAAAGACCTTACATTTGCCTTAGTGTTTTCAGGTTTATAAAAGTTACCAAGTGCATTTGACAAAACATCATTTTTTAAGCCTTTATGTGAGTTTTCCAGCACTAATACAGCAATCTAGTTCAAGAACATGTTATAGTAAGCGGGCCACAGACCTGAAATCAAGGCTTTTGGAAATAGGATTAGGGCAGTGGCCCAACATCAATCCCATGTTTCTATTCCACTGTTGTACTCTTGCTTGTTGGAGAGAGGCCACATATAGGATCAGCTATATGAACACCAGCTCATAATGAATTCCTACTGAACCATGAGCAATTTGCTCCTCATAGATGATGGGACAGGCTGTATCCTTGCACACTGACAATATGCTGTGAATACCTTGGAGATCTGGTTGCTTGTATTTTACAGCAGGCCCTTATTTTATTGGAATACAGAGCTTGTTTGTTGTGCGAAGCAGAACAGAGCATCTAGAGATGCTTGAGGAAAGCCACAGATCCACAAGGGTTAGCTATGCTTCAGCAGAAAAACTCTGAACACTTCAGTACTAGATATACTCAGTACTCAGTGTTGGTAGACAACTCAATGAAAGTGTCGACCCAATGTGTGGCAGCGGTAAAGAAGGCCAATTCCATGTTTGGGATAATTAAAAAGGGTTGAGAATAAAACGGCCAACATTATTATGCCACTGTACAAATCAATGGTAAGGCCACATCTGGAGTATTGTGTACAGTTCTGGTCGCCACACCTTAAAAAAGATATAGGCGAACTAGAGAAGGTGCAGAAGAAAGCAACCAAAATGATTACAGGGCTGGGGCACCTTCCATATGAGGAAAGGCTACAGCATTTGGGGCTCTTCAGCCTGGAAAAAAGGTGCCTGAGGGGGGACTTGATTGAGACATACAAAATTGTGCACGGGATGGATAAAGTGGATAGAGGGAGGTTCTTTTCCCTCTCTCACAATTCCAGAACCAGGGGACATCCACTAAAATTGAATGTTGGGAGAGTGAGAACAGATAAAAGGAAATACTTTTTTACCCAGCAGGTAATTAATCTGTGGAACTCCTTGCCACAGGCAGTGGCGTCTCTGCACGGAGGGCAGAGCTCTAAGTGTTGCAAGAAGCCTCACCCTGTCGTGTAAATCCCTCCTCTCCCTTGCTGCTGTAGCCAGTAAGCAACGCCAAGATGTTGCTTTTCCCTGTGAGGGTTGGCTAAAACGGTGCAGGGGAGGAGTGATTTCCACTGCAAGGTAAGGCTTCTTGCAAAACTTAGAGCTCTGCCCTCCCTATAGAGACGCCACTGGCCACAGGAGGTGGTGATGGCATCTGGCCTAGATGCTTTTAAAAGGGGACTGGACAGATTTCTGGAGGAAAAGTCCATCGCAGGCTACAGGCCACGATGGTTAGTGCAACCTCCTTACTTTAGAGTTAGGCTACCTTGGAGTGCAGGTGCAGGGGAGTGGCAATGAGATGCACATATCTATACTAGTTGTCTTGTGTGTTCCCTGATGCATCTGGTGGGCCACTGCGAGATGCAGGAAGCTGGACTAGATGGGCCTTTGGCCTGATCCAGTGGGGCTCTTCTTATGTTCTTATATGCCTCCTCCAGTGGGGGCATGAAACTAGCAAGATTGGGCTCAGTGTCCACAGGCAAGATCAGCTTGAATAAACTTACATAGATCATTTTCATTACTGAGGCTGCGATCCTATGCCCACATACAGCAAGTAAGTCCCATGGACCTCCATGGGATATATTTTCAAGTAACATAAAAGGAATCCTACTTGATCAGATTAAACATCCGTCTCATCCATTATGCTATTTACAAAGTGGCTAGCCAAATAACTCTGATAGAAGCAGGGTATGAAAGGAGCAGCCTTCTGTTTGTCCCCAGCATCTGCTAGTTGAGCATACTGCCTCTGATCTTGTGTCACCCAGTGATAGCTGTTGGAAGAACTGCCCTCCATAAATTTGTCTTCTAGCCCTTAAAAAAAAGCCAATGATGCTCACAGCCGAAACTAGCATGGGATTGAGCCGCAGACCGTTTTGGGCATCTCTCACGTCAGTCATAGACACAGTGCAATAATGTACATGCTATTTCAAAGCAGCTCTTTTTCAGGGACTCTCTTGCACTGACAACTTTCACAAATCTTTGCATACACATAACGAGACAACCTCAAAAGGTGCACATAGTGCCACGTGTGAAAACATCCGGAGTCTTATAAAGCTTGGAGATTTGACTTTCGAAAGCAGGCACTTTCTGAAGCATGATGTTTGGGCACATATATTTAAGTTTTGATCATTTGTTCACCAGGTGCAGCACATTCTTCTGTCTTCCAAAATACCAGAAGCAGAAGCAAACCCTTGGGATTGTATTTGGTATAATGGTCCTAGGAATCAATGGGTTTGTTTCCTGGTTGTACAAAAACATCTGTCCTAAATCCATCTCCAAATGTTTCTGTAAATACATTCACATGCTGCTCCTGCCATCTTTAACAATATCATCCTTATATCAGCAGGGGCAATGGAAGACATTTTTTCTTCCTTTCGTAGCATCTCTGGAAGCCTGCTTCCTATATATCTTCGCCGTAGATGTTTATGGAGTGAACCAGATTTCAAATGCTACAATCCTATCCACACCTGACAGCAAGCCCCACTGACTTTTGGGGACTTGCTTCTGAGTAGGCATGTATAGGATTGGGCTCAAAAAACCTATTTAAGCAGCAAAATCCTCTAGAAAGAGTGTGATTAGCTGACCTACTTGTTGCCAGTTTCAAAGCACCGTCTGTTCCAGCATTTATTGCTCATAAACATAGGTATGGCTCGACCATGAGGTGAGGTTGGGCACCACTAAGGGCACAATCCTAACCAAGATTCCAGCACTGACTTAGCTGTGCCAATGGGGCATGTGCTACATCCTGAAGTGGTCAGGTAGGCCTCCTCAAGGTAAGGGAATGTGTGTTCCCTTACCTCACAGCTGCATTTCCCTGACCCAGGTGCTGGAAGGTTGGTCAGAACTGCACCCTTAGTGGGACAAAATGAAAGAGATCTGCTACACAGGACTTGATCAACTGGGAAATTCTGTTCAGCAAGCTCCATTAGAGTGAATGGAAGCATCATGTCTTTGGGCAGCATTCATGCAGCTGAGTGATGCCAGCAGCAATGAGATTATGTAGTGGATTGTGACCCATGTTAATTACTTGTAGAAGGAGTATCATTTGGGCTTTCTCCTTCAAACGCCAAAATGTCTTGCACCAGTCCTGTAGAAACAGTCCCTTAATTTATATAATTCTTGTCCTTCTGCCCTCTCCCTGGTGATTTGCAGTATTATGGTTTTGGAAGTATTAGAATCCATAGCCAGTGTTCCTTGCCATTCAAAACTATTTCAGATTTGTATTTTTTTTTAAAAAAAAAAAAAATACAATAACAATCTTCCACTCGGAGGAACCAGAATTGGAAGAAAAGAATGTGAGATGGGGAAACTGGAATTCCAAAAAACAAGCACACATGTGTGTTACAAGGCACATATTTGTTCCAGTTCAAACACTATTATTTTGACAAGCCTAGGACCAGTGGATCAAAATAGAGGGCTTGGCACAGCCAGCTGCAAATTTGTTAGCCAACTCTGTAAGTATCCAAGGTCATCTTCAGCTCTGGCCTTACCCTGAGGCAATCACACTAGGAAGCAGATTCCAGAAGGAGCACCATTTTCTTAACTACATACTTTTGTATGTTCTTAAGCAATGAGACCTTCAGTACAGAGCAGAGGAAGGTCTTGATTTTGACCTACACTTCAGGTGTGCATACACCTATGCTGGCACCAGCTCCTTTACACCTATCTGTATCTAAATATGCATCTCTTTACCTACAACATGGTATTTATCCTCATTTAGCTTATACATTCCTTCTGAACTTGTTCTATATACATTATAGGAAGCATTACACAGCAAGTAGCCCTATGAGGGTTGCATCTCAACATGCTACATTGTTGACATTTGTACAATTGCCAATACTCGTAGCCCTGGAAAAAACAGAATGGCCATCTATTTTTGATCAGCCAGGTTCCTAGGTTTGGCGCAGCCTATAACTCAAATGAGAACAAAAGCAGCTTAAGACACTATTGGCTATTGCATAAATAAAGGCACTTTGGAGACACCCACTTTCACTCGATCCGTGACTTCAGATTTGAGCCAATTTTGTCCTCAAAAATATCCCTGAAATGGGAATGATTCACTTTGGCTGTGAGGACAATCAGCACCCCACCCCACCCCACCCCACTCCCTGATCTGCCTGCTGAAAGAGATAAAAGTGACCTACATTCATATAAAAACTGGCTTGTATTGGGGTTATAGAGCAGATACTGCATGTAACCAGATATTGGCCAGCAACAAAGCTTCAGAAAGAAGCAGTGTTATGTTGTGCTTTGACGGAAGTCAATCATTGACTTCTCTGCAAGTCGATGGAAACTGGCCTGTCCAGGTGCAAGGTTTGTTTAATTCAGTGGTCAGGGAACAGGGGTAAATTACCCCAAATGGGGTAAAAATGAAATTCCTGGGGGTAATGGACGGTCATGCTGTCGAGACACAGCCGGGCATGCCTATGAATCTATATGCATGCCCGGCTATGTCTTGGCAGCGCGACCATCCATTACCCCCGTTCCGGTTCCACCACTGGCTGGCTCCGTTTTGTTTTGTTTGTTTTGCTCCGCCCTTTACAACTTCATATTTACATAGCATTAATTAAGCTCATTAATCAATCAAATAAAAAGCAATGGGTTCCAATATGTGATTTTTTTCCTTTTGTTCTGGCGGGGGTAACGTTGGCATATCGAAATATATTTTGGGGTAAAAGGTTAAAAAGTTCCCTGACCCCTGGTTTAACTGTTCCTTGCTGGATAGCTCCTCCAATAGCAGTTATTGCAATTTGTAACCCTATGGGCAACTAAGTTTTGTTCTAAAAATTGAACTATGCCCTGGAAAAAAAACACAGTTTAAGATTCAAGTAATTCAGATATTGTTGACCCACAATTACTGTCATTGTCCCATCGTATACGTTTTTTTAAAGTGCTCTTTGGATTTCTGGATGACCTTGAGCTCTCACATTCTCTGATCTGGATCCTTCATTCAAACTCTGAACCCAACACAGTTGAGCTGTAGCTCATAGCAGGAGAAGGAGGTGGAATACAAGAGAAAGGAGGTGCACCTTTCCCCCTCTGCTCTTAGATCTTTTGCATTTGTAGGGGTTGCCACACCCTTACATCTCCTTTGGATTCAGATGCTTGTTACATAGACAACTGCAGGAGGGTCATTCTTTTCAGGGCCCAATTCAGTTGGCACTTCTGTGTATTTGCCCCTAAAGGGGTTCTCCTGGGTTGGCTTATGAATCTCTGTCCCCTTGTTTTTTGGCACCAGGGCGCAGAAGCTGAGGCCCATGAAGAGAGCAGCCGACACCATGAAGAAACTGGAAGCGTAGAAGACATAACTGAAGTGGCCTGTGAGGTCCACCAGAAGACCTGAAACATAAAATGCAAAGGAATGCTGAAGTACCATGTTCAACATTTTAATATTATTTCTATCTTCTCCAAACTGCTGGGGATGGTCTTGCTAAGGGCAGAACACAGCTGCTTCTGTGCCTTCCCTACCCCACCCCACCAGCAAGGGACTTTTAGTGGTGTACACTAAAATTGGGATAGTGTCAGCTGTGTCATCCTACCGGTTCGCTGGGCGGAGTTTCTTCGCTCGCTGAGAGGGTTTCCGTGGTGATCGGCAGCGTGCTCGCTGCCTCCCGTTGCGTAATGGCGAAAGCCCGCCCGCTGCCCGCCCGCCATTACGCAACGGGAGGCAGCGAGCACGCTGCCGATCACCACGGAAACCCTCCCAGCGAGCGAAGAAACTCTGCCCAGCGAACCGGTAGGATGACACCGCTGGATAGTGTACACCAATTTTACATCAGATAAGCCCCCCCTCAACAGAAAAAGGATTGTATAGTTTGGTGAAGGTGCTGGGAATGCTGTTAGAGATTTTTTCCATCCAATACAGTTCCCCAGCATGCCTTAGATTGGACGAGGGAATGACTATTAATCCAAGGCTCAATCCCAACCAATTCGTGGATAATTGAAACAGTGGATACCGAATCAGTGGACACTAGGGCACACCTGTACTCCATTTCAACCGAACAGGTAAGACATTTTCCCCTCAATTGTCCAGCTATTAAGTTCTGTTGAACATATAACAGAAGATTTAGCAGAAGGCAGAAGATTTAGCCGAGAGGGTTAATGCCTCCGTTTGCCCGAAGATAACACCTGAAGATCTCAAGGTCGTGAGCTCGGGACTGCAGGAAGTCTCTGAGAGCGGCAGACCTTGCAGCTGCGGCTGATTAGAAGCTGAGCTTCAGCTGCCTCGTGGGAGGAGGAGTATGCTGAAGGTCAGCTGCGTCTCTGGTGTGAGCAGGGAAGCATCAGCCAGCAGAAGACAGACGGGTGGCTAAAGAAAGAAGGCTAAATCCAGAAAGGAAGATCTGAATGTGTGTAGTTCTTGAAAGACAGAACATTTCTGTAAATTGTAAAAACCTTCGGGTTTATGAAAAAGTCTGCCTATGTAAACCGCCTTGAGTTGTAATCACTAGAGAAATCTAGTGATCTTAAGAAAGGCGGTATATAAATACATGTATTATTATTATTTTTATTATATAACCCTTCAGCAAACAAATTTCTCAGAATCTGTCCTAGAAGCTTCTTGTTTGAAGTAAATTCAAAACCCTAAAACATCTGTGTTTGTATGAACCAAATTGGCTCATGCAGAGAATGTGACAGTTCCTTCTGATGGCCTCTGTTTTTATAAATAGTGCATCACAGTTTGTTCAGCAAATGATCAGCTTAGTTTTTAAAAAAATATATATATGAGCAAACACGCAAAAAGTTTGACATTCGTATATTCAGCTTGCTCTGTAAGCCCTTGGAACTCTGACTCTGCAAAAGGGTCACCACTGACTGAAATCACCTGCCTGCCCACTTAAGCCTCAAGTTGCCAGACACGAGCAGCCCAACCACCTGAGGAATGATACACATCTTATCTGGCAATTATGCTTGCTTTGTGTGCACCAGTGTTTGTTGCAGTGTGTGCCACCAAGTGTGAAGGGAAGATGAAGGTCTCTAAACGGACAATGCAGAAGCTGGAGAGCTGTACCAGTCAACCACAAAAGCAGGAGGAAATACATGATGGACACTGATGCAGTGCTTAAATGATAGAGGGGAAGACAGAGGAGCCCTTAGTGAACCACACATCAGGTTGGTCCTAAGAATTAGTGTAATCCTTTGTAGCACCTACACATATTTTCCTGCTATTTTTGTGAACACAGTGGGCATGCCCCAGGGAGCCAGGGCCAACTAGGACCCCCTAATATGTACCCCCATATGCCGGGACAGTGCAAGTGGGTCCACCACTTAATGCCACCACCTTGCAGCAGCATACTCATGGGCAAAGCTCCTGTTGCATGGTTCCTTTCCCAAATCAGGAGGTGCTTTCATTTAAAGGCACCACACAAGGAAGGAGCACAGAAGCCATGGTGCATGCTTCCTCATGAGGAAGCTGTTTGAACCATTCACTAACAAGGCTATCTCTGAAACTAGATGGGACAGGGCAAAACTGATGGCATTTTTGGAATCAGGACCCCAAAAATACCCAGGCATAGGTCTAACATTTAAGACAGCAAAATGCGTGTTGGCCTCTGTAATTAAGTGGGACGTGTGTGAGCACTTGGAAAATAGTGAAGCGGGGGGGGGGGTCTGGTGCAGCATTGTGCCTTAAGGCCCCTAGAAGTCTGATGCTGGCACTGTGCAAGCTCCAAGGCTCCCCTCCTACCTAGCTCCTCTTGTCAGCCATACTGTCTGCCCAAGTTTCAACTGGTGAAGTTAAAGGGTATTATTGGCTCTAGTGCCTGTCATCTCAAGGCAATAGTACTGCTATAGTAAGTTTCTTACAGAAAATTATGTGACAGCTGCCAAATTTTTGCACAAGTATCAATACATGTTGAATCCTGTCCCCTCCCTGCAAAAATAAAAAATCTGTTCACATCTCACCTGCAAGGGGAGGTCCAATGAGAATGGTGATGCTCTCCAAGATGGTGAAGAGACCCAAGGCACTGGAGAACCTGTCCATTTCTACCACATCCATTAACACCTGGAAGATAAGTGCACCAATGACACTCATTGAGACACTGTAGACCAAGCAGTAGAGGACAAGAACACTGTACTCGGCTGAGACAGCGCAGATGAGGTTGCTGAGGCCGTTGAGCAGGACAGCAACACTGAAGACGTAGATCCGCCGGCCATTGAAGATGTTGAGGCCCGAGAGCAGGCCTGCCAAGGGTCGCATGAATATGTTGACGAACCCAATGATGGAGACCAGGAAAGCCGCCTGGCGCTCCTCCACTCCATTCAAGATGGCATAGGGCACCAGGTAGATGAGGGGCAGAACAAAACCCATCACCATCCAGGCCACTCCAATTGTGTAGATCTGGTACCCTTTATTCTTGCAGAAGATGTCAAAAGCCAGGTACTTCTGCAGGGTCTGGAAGCAAGCGGCACGCCTGGACTGATGCGGCTGTGCCTCATGATGTGGCGTGTTCCCATTGGACAAATTTATGCCTTCAGCAGAATGGCCAGAGCAGGACTTCAGTGATGTAGCAGCCGGCTTGACTGGGAGAGGTCTCATCACAGCCCCACACACACAGCAGTTCAGCAGGACACCCCCAAAGATTAGGAAAGTATTTCTCCAGCCCATCTCATCCAGCAAGTACTGAGAAATCAGCGGCCACAGCGTGAGGCCAATGGAGACACCCGTGGAAGCCAGAGCGTTGGCCAGTGCTCGCCAGCGGACGAAATAGTAGCCAAGTACTGTGATTCCTGCCTGGAAGCTAAAACATGACCCCAAGCCTTTCAAGAATGAAAAGAGAGAAATAATAAAAATGTGGGTGTTTATTATTAAAGCATTTTATTACATATGTTTTAAGCTAAGACACGTTTTTATCCCCTTGTTACCTGGTGGGTCTACAGGCTCAGGGACAGCTGAACTGGAGCTGCTGCCTGATTTCTCAGCCTGCTGCTACCCCAGGACCGAGAGAAACAAGCAAGCTACTTGCCCCACTCCTTCCTGCGTGATCCTTTTGACAAAACAGGAAGCAGGGGTCCTGCTGGGAACTCCCACCATGCCCTGCACTGGTTTATTCAAAGGGGCAGCAAGGAAAGACTCAGTGGCTGCTTCCCTCCCCTTCCACTTCACTCCTTGCTTGTGCAGTCCCTTTCAGTTTAAAAGGACCATGCAAAGGAGTGGTGTGAAGGGTAAGGCAAGTGGACCAATGTGACTGTGTCCAGTGATGCTGCCGGGCCAGCCAGCACTCAGGGCAGGGCGATGTGATTGACGCTGCCATTCAAACCACACACACACATACACTCGGCATCATTGCATCACCCCTTGCAACTGGAATGGCTCAGATTCGGAGAGGCGAGGGCAGGTGGAGGACCCCTCAATGCTCTGCTCACCCCTCCAAACACTTGGGGCGAGTGCTGTGTACCCCAACACAGTGGTGAGTCCGACAAACCTATGAGCTGCCACGTTGGGGGGGGAGGCAACCCCAGCCACACTATGCCACTGGCTATGTCCACAGTAGGCTGAAGGCCAGCAGCAACAAACTCAGGCTGAGGAGAACCCCCGATCTGCCACTCTCCACCACCATCCTTTGCTGATGCGAGCCACGGTGGGCTGGTTCATGGATGGGCTGGCCAAACTAATACATCATTGACTGATCTAAGATTGTGGAATTCATATGACATGCAATATTATTCAGATATGTACAGTTTTTTCTTTTTGTTTCCCTTTCTTTGTACAAATGTACATACACGTCTGTGATATTTTTCTTTTAAAAATTAACTGTTTATTAGAAGTTTTCATTGTATGCGACTTCATCATGATATTTGATCTATATTGGCCAGTATTACGTATGTACTAGCATGTGAAGTTCATTTTGTGTTACATTATTCCTTTACAAGCAACCACTATCTAGGTGGCAGTCTAGAGTTATGACAGAGGACGCTTAATGGACAAGCTCTCGAGTGAACGTACTGGACGTAGGTCACAGAGTGCAGTTTCAGTAGTTTGACCAACTCCTCTGACTCTTATTTACAGAGCACTAACCTTAGAAAGGGAGGATTAACGTTTCCAGTCCTCCTGTTAATCAAAAATTGAAATAAGGTGGAAATACTAGAAAAAATTCTGACTTGCTCTTGTGCCTGTTAATAGTAGCATGATATATAGAAATCAATACATGAAGTTTTTCCACAGCACAGATATAAAGATTATCACCTCCTAATAGCTGCACATCAAGCTGCTTAGTTTAGGGACAGTTACAAGAACTGGCTGAAAAGTTGGCAACTCTATGTGTAAAGAAGATACTAATTCTTGAATATAAAAGAAGAGTTGATTTGACAATTCCAGAGGCTTATGTTTTGTGTCCCATGCACCAGTGCTGCTTAGTTGAGAGCAGTGGCAGTCCTGGGGGCCAACCCCCAATCGGCCACCCCCGCCCTGGAAGTAACTGTGGTGACATCATTGCATTACTGCAATTACTTCCTGCATCAGTGGGGTTCTGGGTTGCCTACTCCTTCAGTAAGAGCTGCTTTGTGCCACTGTGACACCCTCAGGTAGGTAGGTGTGTGAGTGTGAGTGAGTGAGTGAGTGAGAGAGAGAGAAACTTAAGGCAGAATGTAATGAAAGAAATCTTATTGAATTAGCTGTAATTTATCAAAAGTTTAAGCCCAGCAACTTTCAAGCAATGTGCCGTGCCACACTGGCATACCACAAATAGTCTGCAGGTGTGCCGCAGGATTTTGTGGGAGGCTAATTTATTAATAGGGCCACTGGAGATGTGGTGTACCTTGACAATTTTAGTGACTTGCCAGTGTGCTCATGAGATGAAAATGTTTGAAATAGTTATTATAGCCAAACACACAAACAAAACCTGACTTATGTAACAAAAAATAGATTTCCTTAACTCAACATTGACCAATGAGAACATAAGAAAAGCCTAGCTGGATCAGGCCAAAGGCCCATCTGGGCCAGCTTCCTGTATCTCACAGTGGCCCACCAGATGCCTCAAGGACCACACAAGGCCACCAGATACAAGAGATACAAGATATTTGTATCTCACAGCCACTCCCCTGCATCTGGCTTCTAAAGTAACCTTGCACCACCCCCAAGGGAGACACCAGAATGAGTTTGGGGTTTGAACTGATTAAACACAGGTGCAAATCATGAAATCTACTGAACACTCGTCCCTCCCTCCTCAGTCTGGGGTAGACAAAAGAAAAAAAAACCCCCAAAACCTGCCATCCATGGCCAATTCAAATGACAGAAAAAAAATTCCTACCTAGCCTTCATGATCAGCAACCAGTTAATCTCAGACTGCACATGCCCATCATAGCTTGTAACCTATGTGATGTGATGGAGTTTTCCTCCACAAATCTGTCCAATCCCCTTTTAAAGGCATGCAGGCCAGATGCCATCACCACATCTACTTTCTTGTGTTTGTTCTAACTCTCCTGACACTCAGCTATAGGGGATGTTCCCTGGTATTGTATGAGAGGGAAAAATGATATCCAGTCTATCTACCCCCACATTATTTTGTATGTATCAATCATGTCCCTCCTCAGGTGCCTTCTTTCTAGACTGAAGAGCCCCAAACGCTGTAACCTTTCTTCATAAGGGAGGTGCCCCAGCCCAGTAGTCATTTTGGTTGCTCTCTTCTGAAACTGTGTTCTGAGAGCTAACAAGGTGTTGTTATGATACAGCATGGACTAATAAGTTATTATATCAGCTTCCTTTTCCATGCATCAGAGCTAAAACGAGAACTCTTATTCAGTTATGTGAGTGCCATCAAGTTGTCCATTGGTTTTTTGTTTGTTTGTTTACTGATTTGCTGGGTAACCTGTACTAATCAATAGTTAAATAAATAAAGTTAATGGGGGTGACACCATATGTTATCTCAATGGGGGTGCAATCCTAACTTGGAGTTGGGCCGGCACAGTTAGGCCAGCAAAGTTTGGCTGGCACAAGGGCCACTGTAAAGTATGTTTGGAGCACTCTTGATGTGCACCATCCTCCCTGACCCAGAGAGCAGTCCAAAAGTGCTTTAAGGCGGCCCTTGTGCCAGCCAAACTTTGCTGGCCTAACTGCTGACCTAACTCCAGGATAGGATTGCGTCCTGGGTGATATCACTGAACCTCCAGATGCAGGGGCAGTATGTCATTGAGTACTATGTGCAGAACAGCAATAGCAGGGGAGGATTCAGACATTCAACCATTGCTTGTGGGGCAATATTCGCTGCATTTATTTTCTGGCCATTATTATTATTATTCATTTCCTGTCATGACTATTACTATCTCAGCCTCACCTCCTGTGCAGGGTTGTTGTGATGACCAAAGAAGTGCACATCACCTTGATTAGCTCCTTGGAGGAAGCTCCTTGGAGGTATAAAATGTGAATGAATTAATAAAGAAATAATTTTGCCGTGGGTGTGTGTGTGTGTAAAAAAAATTAAGTAGCCCTGGGTGCAAAATGGCCTAGCTACACCACTGCGTATGATTGCATCCTTAAATAAGTAACCTCAAGAAAGCCATATGCATTTATGTAGAAATAACTGGTTCATTTTTAAAGTTGTCTTAGGACTCTGTTATATATGATGACTCTACATCCAAGAGGGCTTCATACCTCGCTGAGAATCTTATCCCACAGCCTACCATATATTACACAGATTAGTATTGTATGCCCACACAGAATCTGGGTGAAGTGGATTTATTTAACCTATTTATACCCCACCTTTCTCACCAGTAAAGGGCTCTCAAGGCGGCTTACTAGGTATATGTATATGTATATGTATGTGTGTGTGTGTGTGTGTGTACATACATACATACATACATACATACATACATACATACATACATACATA
>JAJKFI010034604.1:0-20012 GCA_029204185.1 Lerista edwardsae | reverse complement strand
CACACACACACACACACACACACACACACACACACACACACACACACCCCTACCTGAGGGTGTCATTAACACCTTTTGAGTTAAGAAAATCTACGTTTTATTACATAAGACCAGGGGTGTCAAAATCACTTTGTATGAGGGGCCAGTTAGCATTCATTGTGGCTGTTGAGGGCTGGAAGTTATATCAATGAGCAGAAAGTGACATCATTAAGCAGGAAGTGACAAGAAATAAGCACTTTGTTCTTACTTAGAAACGGTTTAGATATGGAGAGCCCAATTGTCACACAAACTGCCTTTCAGCAGCATCACTTCTTCCAGGAAGGAGGACTGAGCCAGGAAGGAGGCCTGAGTGGGTTAGGAGCAACACACACACAGTAGTTTCTTAGTATGTTTTGCTTGCTCTGCATTCCTGCAGATGATGGTATTATTTCTTAAAACAGCGATTTTGAAAATCGCGATTTGTTCCAAGTTTTATTTTCAGTTTTTACTTTTTGGCCATAACTTTTGATAGAACAGAGAGATTACACTCCGGTTTTTTCATTGAATTCCGGGTGGAATTCCACATCCAATCGGTATACAGCATGACCATATTATGCCGTAAACTCGGATTTTCGGAAATTGGGGTTCAGTGGTGACACCCCCCTTGAAGATTGTACCTGGGGCGCTGCGCCCCCCCCGTCCCATAGGCTGCTACGCCACTGAGCACTCCCCTACCTTGGGGAGGCCTCCGTTACTGCTACTCCATTCAGGATGCATGCAGCACGCCTCACTGGCACGGCTCTGTCGGCGCTGGAAAGTCGGTTAGGACTGTCCCCTTGCAGCCTTTTCCAGGAAGGCAGGAAAGGGGTTTGGACTTCACGGGGAACGTTCATAAGGAGGCTTTGTGTCTGTCGAGGGCTCTGCTGGGAGGGAAGGAAGGAAGCCCCGGTCCCGCCGTGGCAGAAAGGAGCCGGGCACTCTCGCCCCCACCCCATAGGCTCGTGCCAGGTGCAGGCCAGGTGGCAGCCAGCT
This sequence comes from Lerista edwardsae, assembly GCA_029204185.1. Classification (NCBI taxonomy): domain Eukaryota; kingdom Metazoa; phylum Chordata; class Lepidosauria; order Squamata; family Scincidae; genus Lerista; species Lerista edwardsae. Next base: position 19,001 of record JAJKFI010034604.1, on the reverse strand, counting down.
TCCCCAGGGCGCGCGCGGGACGCTTTCTCCGTCCTCGGCTGCCACCGGGAGCGAGCACGACCCACCCGGTGTCCTGAGGTCGTCGAGGGACTCCCGGGCGCCTCCTCCGAGGGCACGTGGCGGCCCCCGCAGCGAGGATAGCGGAGGAAGATCCCCCCGGGTAGTGGGGGAGAGAGAGTGACCCGTCCGCGCAGTGACCCGGAGTCAGCCTCCCCGCAGATCCGGCGTCCTCTTACCTGTTCGCACTGGCCGCGGGGGAGGAACGGCGGGGCGGCTGGTGCCCTCCCTCCGAGGTGGCCCCCGCGGCACCGTCCGCCAAGCTCTCTTCCTAGAAAGGCCGCCCGGACTCCTGACTTTCTGCCTGCCCGCCGCGGCTGCAAACGGGACGAGGGGGAGGAGACGACTTGGTGGCGGGGAGCCAGGACTGCCGCTCACCGCCAGGGCAGCTCGGGCTGGCTGAGGACAAGCGAGGAGGCGATAGTGACTCCCTGGGAACGGAGAGACTTTCGGGATCCCCATCCCCGGCCGGGCCCAGAGTAGTGGGGATGGAGGGCGGACGGATTGACATGGTGGAGTCTCGGGGAATATTAGCTCGTTCGCTACCGTGTTTTGTGGATGAATTGCTTCATAATTATTGTCAACGTTCTAGTCCTCCTCGAGGACAGGAGGAACCTGTGTCTGGACTGTCTAGTCCTCCTGGAGGAGGTGAATCCTTAGGCTGCATATGGTGCCATCAGTGACCAGTGGCGTTTCTAGGGAGGGGCAAAATGCTAGGTTTTGCAGGAGCCTGACCACTTGGGTAAGCAGCCCCGCCCCACGCCTTTACAGCATCTGAGCAATAAATTGGTTATTTACTTATAAATAAATAATTTTTCAATAGCAAAGTGAATCAGAAAGAAAAAGGCCTATTTACAACTTTGACACAAGCAAGACAACCACACAGCCCTCCCCCTTTCCAGCATCCCATCTTCCCATATTTTCAATATGGCTGATCTAGGTGCTTTGTGACTCACCTGAAATTGGCTTGCGACCCACTAGTGGGTCCTGACCCACAGTTTAGGAACCATTGTTATATACCGTTTGATGCAGAATTTCATGCAGAATACAATGAAACAAACCAGAGTGTCGTGCCTTTGTTCTATCAAAGGTTATGGCCAAAAAACTGAAAATGCAAATACAACTGTCATGTAAAAATTGCTGGCTTAGATAACTTTTAAAGTGTACAAAAGAAAGGGAGAAACTATGCACACCACCCTGAGCTTCTTGGAAGAAGGGTAGTATAAAAATGTGGAAAATATGAGTGAATGAATAATTTTGTCATATGGGGGAATGTTAAAAATTTATGGGCCCTGAATGTCAAATGACTTAACTACGCCACTGCTGGGGGGTGACTGTGGGTTTGGTGGCCAGCAGTAAGGGGGCATGCTGCTGGGGTGGAGGATGCAGGTTCCCCCCATTTTTCACCTTTTTAAAAAGCCCAGGTCTGCTTTCACTTACGAAAGTAACATCACTTCCTGCTGTGACATCACTTCAGGGGCATCTTTTTGCCCTTGGCACTGGGCTATACTTTCATTAGCTACAGTATTGCACACACGCTCATCTTTGCAGCCAACCCCCAACCTTAGGCAATCCAGCCACAGACAGGCTTCTCTTCACAAACGGACCCAGGCTTGCAAAGAAGCTCCCCACCCCCCAACCCCTTTACTCCTAAGACAGCAGAAACAAATGCAGAAATCTGAGGAGTAAAAAACAGAAAAGTTGTTCTAAGTTGTTCCCAAAAGGGGGGGGAAACCACAAATGGACCCCAGCTTGCATGGAAGCTCCCCAGCGATGCAGCCTCCATGTGCAGCCCAGCTCAATCCCTGCAGGCAGGGCTTGCCCCACATGGTTCTTGGAGAGCTCTGCAAACCTTGCCTGTGCTAGGTCAGGGCTTACTATAGTCTCTTACCGGTTGGAGGGTTGGCAGACCAGATGGGGAGTCCCTGGGAGGACAGATATGGAGACCCATGCATTAGGGTGATGCCCAGACTTGACAAGCCCTCGTCCTTGCAGGGCCCCTAGGCTTCAGCCTACCCAGGCTAATGGATAATACGGTCTTGGAAACACCACTGCACAGGATACTGAAACAAAGCACCTCTCTGCACATAGAAAACGAGAATATCAGGAAGAAGGGCTCTAGTCTAGTCTTCTTGACATAGCTTCATATAGGAAGGACTTTTCTTCCTGCAGAAATGTCATCTTGGCCCCCACCTGTGTTCTGAAGTGATACAGTCCACAGGTCTACCACGTCCAATAGAACGCTGCCATTAATGTGTCTGGCTTTATTTTAATCATGTTTGTAACTCCCCATCCTTTGTCATTGAGGATGAGAAATAATGAATTCAAAACAGATCAACAGGAGCTCAGAGTTGATTTGGGTAAGAAGAGTCTAGGAGAAAAATGGATAGGTTTATGGATAGCCATTCTCAGCAGGGTATGGAGTGGAAAAGAAAGACTCTTGCAACATGGTTGGCTAGTAAATCCCATTGCCAGAGCTTCTACTTGGTTTGCATATTTCTTTGGCCTCCAAGTTGAGAGCTGGAACTCCAAGAAACTTGATTTGTCCTTGTGGGACCTCCAGGTACTGATTCCTGGTGTCGAAAATCATGTGCAATCTGCATAGATGCCACTGTATCAACCTTCACAACTAAGCACAAATTTGACTATAACATTTGTAAATTTTCATGAATTTGTGGTGGTCTTTATATTGTATGGTATTCACCAAGAAGTATACTGCCCTTGAGAACAGCAACCAAATCTTGTGGACATCCAGAAGGTGGTGTTGATATATTCCAAAGTAGAAGCCAAGGTTGTGAAAAATCCTCCAAAAAAAGTCTCCAGGGCACACCACAGACTGGTGTTATACTACTTGAATTATCATACGGGTGAACTTCACTTCTAAAGAATCCTAGGAATTGTAGTTTAATCAGGGTGCTGAGAATTCTCTGTTAGAGATCCCTGTTCTCACTCATAGGATTACGTTTCCTTGGGTTGCTATAATTATTATTAAACCAGGTTTATGGTGCAACTACTGCCTACTAGAGAAGGCTGTTCTACATGTCTGTGGAATCCTTAAAAGATTTGGATAGCTCCCATTGGTTGTTAGTCTCTATTATCTTTCCTCACTGGAACCCATATTCTCCAATAATCCTCCATTATTTCCTCACTGGAGTCCATGATACCATTGCTTGGACCATTATACAACATGTTCTATCCAAATAATTGTGCACACCAACCCTCCTTGATCTAGGATGATGTTTTGTTGCAGTGTACATGTGGGGTTCCCATAGTTTACCATTTATCATTTACCATAGGCAGGAGGTGTGGACTGATGGTTGAGCTGCTGGTACTGCCTGAAGCTAAGCAGGAAAATCTGTGGTTTGCTTTTGGATGGGAGACGGATGCCAGGCTGTGACAAGCTGCAGTACCTGCGGTGGCAGAACGGAGTCGCTGTGGAGCTCACCGCAAGGGAGAGTTGCGGAGGAGTGTGTGAGGAGGCCAGCCGGCAAAGAAGGGAATACAGCCTTGAGGATTTGATTTGGGATTGCCTGCTGAGGCTTGATGGCAGCAGCCAAAGGAGAGAACCACACTGGGAAGGCAACATCTGGGCCCGAGGATTGGCGGATCACAAGAATACTGTAGATTTGTAAAAACCCCATTGAAAAAAAAATGGTGGTTTAGACTAGCCTGCTCATGTAAGCCGCCTTGGGCATGTGCTTCGGCATGGGAAAGGCGGGGTATAAATTCTTCAAATAAATAAATAAATAAATAAATAAATAGTCACAGACATCGCTGCTTCCTTGGGCTATAGAGAGGTCTGGAAAACAAGAATCCTGCACAAAATACAAAAAGGCACCACACTGGTACCAAAGGGTCCAAGCATCATAATTTGAGCAGAAGTTTCTTGAAGGTTTTTTTTTTTTTAAGGTAAGAGGACATTATATCTTCAAGGGGTGATTCTTTACTTGTAGGCCTTCTTTTCTGGGTACTATAGGAGCTATGACAAAGCCACACATCAATAACCATTTCTAGTTCGCTTTGCCCCCATGAAGCCCGTAAATCTTTAGTGCATCACATTTTTCTGTAACAGATCAAATCAATCCTTTTTGCTCCTGGAGCCTGTAAGGGGAGACTTTACCATTTACCAGAAAAGCAAACATAAAACATAATGGCCTCCCTTTGAAAAATTCTTAGTTTTCCAGAAGTTCTCCAAAAGACTTACTTGAGCCAATGAAGAAGGTGGAGGGGAGGGGCTTGAACATTTACAGTCTGTTAAATTAGTGAATGTTTGGTCCTAAGGAAAAACATTGTTTGAGCTGCTGATTTTTGTTCTGTTGATATACCCTTTACAAAGAGCAAGAGTTCCCTCTCCCAAATCTGCCCTTATTTTGAAATAAATCTCTAGGGATTCAAGGATCCTGTCCGCCTCTCTTTGGCAGCAATGGGATGTGTGGGAAGCAATGGGAAGTCTGAAATTACTTCAAAGTACTGGGTGCAAGAGAGTGCCAACAGGATCTAAGCATCTTGTTGTCTCATGCCTCCCTGGGGCACCTGGTGGGCCGCTGTGAGATACAGGAAGCTGGACTAGATGGGCCTTTGGCCTGATCCAGCAGGGCTCTTCTTATGTTCTTATGAGACGTGTATACAGTGAAACTGATCAGTGGCTAGTCATTAACGTTAATTAAGTAACTAAGCTTCAGGCTAAGTCATGTGCCACTTGTTTTCCTAGGTGGCCATGAGTACAACTACATATGGTTCAAAGACAGGCAGTTTTCTGTGAGCTTCAGATTATATTTTATTATGCTGGTCCGCAAAACATCTTGTAGGATCAGCAATGTGAGTTTCTGTACTCGAGAAAAGAGGCTTTGCTCCAAAGGCTAATTGAGGGGGAGAAGGCACACTCAGCCCCAGAATCAGCATGTTCTCTATTTACCCATCCTGAAGAGTAATTAAATGAGGAACTTAATCTGCTGCCTGCATCTGGGCTGGAGCAGGTAACAGAGATGTCCTATCTCCGAGGCCCTTCGCACATGAAAAAGCCTTGCCCAGGCACCACCCGAACTGGCTGCTCCAGTTCTAAGCCTCACCCAAGAAAAGCTTTTGAAGGGAGCTCAGCTGAGCAGCATGAAATTTGGTCACTGGGATGTTGCAATCATGCCAACCCCACAGGGCAAATAGGGCTGATTTGCACAATGATCAGGAAGTGGTGCTTTTAAGACAGGTAGGGGGACTTTAATGAAATCCACAACCCCACCTCCTGGATTCCTGCCAATTTTAGCCAGTTTGAAGTTTGACAGTTTAGTGACAGCTCCTGGTCAAGACCAGGGATGTGTGTCATTCTGTGGCAGTGACTGAGGGTGCAGTCCTAACCTGCAAAATTTGGCTGGCACAGGGGCCACCGTAAAGTGTGTTTGGACCACTCTCAGAGTTAGGGAGGATGGCGCACGTCAGTGGTGGTCCAAACATACTTTACGGCGTCTCTTGTGTCGGCCAAACTTAGCCGACCTAACTCCAGGTTAGGACTGCACTCTGAATTGCAAACAAGCTGCTGCCCACTGAAACATGATGGGTGAGTTGCCATGTTGCCAACAATACAGCATGATTATCTGGAGTAACTCCACAATCTATTTTCTCTGCATTAATAGTAACTGTGATTCTGGTAATTTTAATTGGGCCTCTGCAGTTGGCTGCAGACTGAGAGCACCATAGAAACACTGGGGGGGGGGGAATTGTCCTAAGCTGCATCCATTTTCAGTAAGATACGCATAGAGAAGCAGGCCAAGCGTCTCTAAGTTAGAAGCTTCTCATAGTTAGAAGTCATGCCAAGCAGGCACGATTAGAATGCATCAAGGAGGATATAGTGAATTAGGTTAGGGAGCAATAGAGACTTCCATAGGCTTGGTTCGAGGGTACCAGAGAGCATTGTACTACAAGACTGAAGATCAAATACTTTGAAAGGGTTCTGTGGTTGTCCAAGAGGACCCTGATTGTCAAGAGTAAATCTGCAAGATTATATCAGAAAAATGTCTGAAAAAAGCAAAATTGCCCTGTCAGTGAGAGAGGACAAGAATCGTGTGCCAAACTTCTAAAATCATGAGATTGGATTTCAGTATTCTGACCTCCATTTATTGTCCAGTTCTTGTTTATCTTCTGGACCTTTATGGTGGTAATCATGAGTTGTTTAAATTAAAACTGAGTTTTTCCATGGTTCTGTCCTGCCTCTGTGACTTGGCCACCATTTTGGTCATGTACAACTGCACTGCATATGGTTTACAGTCTTGCACACAGGTCTTTGACAACAGCTTACATGGGGTGAAATATCACAATCCTTCAGTGAAGCATGTAGGACTGGATCCAAGAGCCCCCTCCCCATCTCCCTCTGCTAGCCTTGGAAAATTTGCCTGAGAGCGTGTACAGAGTGGCAGAGTGAATAAATATTTTTCAAGCGCCAGATGACGACACCCTGGCTAATAAGGATGTGAACTTGAGACTGCTTTGCTGCACGGAGTGCTTGGGGAGTGTCTTCATGCACAGCCATGGAAACACTGGGATGCAGCCAGAGCTGTCATCCAAGGCAAATTGCTGGCAGGCGCTGCCAAAAAGGGATAATTAACAATCAAATGATCTTAAAACATAACTTGAAAGAGCCTGTCAAGGGTTGTAATGCCTTGTAAACCTAATCCAGCCACTTAAGGGCCAGCTGGACATTCAGTCCTTGAGAATTTGTGGCTGTTTTAAAAGGCTTGTATACCTTTTCTGAATAATACTCCAAGGAGGAGTTATTCTATGGGGACAGACCTTGCCAACTCTTGGGAGTTAGTGTCTGTAAATGATCATTCTGCAGGCCAGGAAAAACAGATCATGCAAGTATAACAGTGAAACTAATACAGCTTCCTTCTTTTCCCAACTTCCCCCACCCACTGCAGCAACAAAGAAATATTGTCTGGCTCCTAGGAGGTGAATGTGAAGGGCAGTTATTTTGGTCATGTTGGGCTGAACTTGTGAACATGAGTTTTAGGCCTTGGCTTCGGTGAAAATCCCACACGACCAGATGACCCATCTTTATGATTTTATGACCTTCATAACAGCCCCCTCCCAGTCACCTTATTGACCTCATCATCTATTTAAAAAAAAAAAAGCTTGAAGAAAACATCAGAACTAGAGCTGATGTCGCACTTCCTGGCCTGTTGCTTCTGTACTAGAGGTGGACTGGTGAGTTCCTTAGGCCTCACGGCTATACCATAAGTCTCTGTGGTCTCTCACTAAAGTTCAGAAGCATGATTGCTTGCAGAAAATGACATATTTCACAAGTTCATACCAGGAACCCGTCCTAGAAACTCTTTTCACAATTGATCAGACTTATCAAGGTATGTTCTTAGAACAGTGGTTCCCAAACTGTGGGCCAGGAGCATGGACCACCTTAGGTCAAGAGCCGATTTCAGATGGGTCGCAAAGCACCAAGGGCAGCCATATTGAAAATATGGGAAGATGGGATGCTGGAAAGAGAGAGGGCTGTGTAGTGTTTTGCTTGTGTCATGGTTGTAAATAGGCTTTTTTCTTTCTGATTCACTTTGCTATTGGAAAACGGCAGAAAAATAACCTAACATACTGCTGCATTCTCAGGAAAGCAGCAAGCTCTGGTTTCATTCTTCTGGCCATGACACCATTTCTGGTGGGTCCGTAACAGATTGTCATTTAATTCTAAAAAGTGGATCCTGGTGCTAAAAAGTTTGAGAATCACTGTCTTAGAGGGATCATATGATACCCCAACAACGTGTCATGAGATGGGGGAAATGAGACTTTTTTAGACCCACAAAAGTCTTCTGGCTATAGAGAGGACACGTGGAACCTAAAACCTTTTCCTGTTGGTTCATGAGGACTAGGAGACCTCTGAAATCTGGAGCTAAAGTAGGGAGGCAGAGACAACACCCTAAGAATGTCACTTCTGAGCATATGGTTATGATGGAGTAGACTTCCAGTGACTTAGGGGAACGATCGGTGGAACCCCCTTTGTGGCCTACTACTACTATGTCAGTATTGTCCCAATTGTGATGTCAGATCCTAGGAAATCTTTGAACTGTGGGAGTGGAAACAACTTCAGGATGTGGCTGGTCACTTCAGAGGGATCCCACATCTGGGTCAAATATACCAGAACCCACTGAAAAAAAAAAAATCACATGCTGTTGACTTTGCTTGCTAGATATAAACAGTTGGGTAGATCAGCAATAAGATACAGCGCTAATATGTAACAGGAACAACCACTAGAAAAACATGTCTTCACTGGACTGGCCCAAGTTAAATGAGCTGCTGTCTAGGGTAACCTTTATCCTAGCATGGGAAAAGTATGGTTGCCTTTCCCTTTTATACGATGCCAAGTTATTTGCATGAATGTTCTCTGAACTAGTATAAACTAAAGAATACTGGGCAGAATTTAGAATGAAGTGCTGCTGCTAAGCTTTCTATAGGCAGGCAAACACTTGCACTCCTTGCTTTGCACTTGTCCTGAGCACTGTGCATTCACATCAAGGAGTCAACCTGGAAAGAAAATATGGACACGTTCCAAGCACAAACTGGTTAACTTGAGATGAGCTCACAGCTGTCAGTCTGCATATTGTTTTTCAGAAACTGGAACTGACCCCTCCAAATGAAATGTCCTATGTATTGTATGGACTGGCATTTCCAGTGTGCATGATGGTTAGAGGAAAAGTGGCTTCTGAGCATGTGCAGAATGCCTTTCCTTCTCCACAGCCAGTCCCATGTGGTAAGGGTACAGCAGGTTTCACAGCGGGCTTGAGGCATGGCCCCTTGCTTTTTTCAAACTGAGCACTTTAGCACAGACACACACAGGCACACATCCAGTGGCGTCACTAGAGTTTGCGTCACCCGGTGCGGGCAGTCGGCGCGTCACCCCCCATGATGAATCTCCTCTGCCTACACCATACAGAATAAATTACAATACCATATGCACAACCTAAATGCATTGTTATCACTAGGGTTGGTGTTACCCCATCAACTTTATTTATTTTTACTATAGTACAGGTCACCTAACAAATTAGTAACCAACAAAAAACCCATAGCCAATTTGATGACACACACAATTAAATAAGAGTTCTAGTATTAGCTCTGCTATATGGAAATGAGAATTGACTAATAATAATGATTTTTTAAAATTGCAATTTTTACATAAAAAGTTGTATTTTCAGTTTTTAGTTTTTTGGCCATAGCTTTTGATAGAATAAAGATAAAACACTCTGATCTTTTTCATTGAATTTCTCATGAAATTCCACATCCAACGGTATATAACATGATGGAGTTATTCCATAAAAGCGTGTGTGCAATAGCAATTTTTACATTTAAGGTTTTATTTTTGGTTTTTAGTTTTTTGGCCATAACGTTTTATAGAATGAAGATATGATATTCCAGCTTTTTCCATTGAATTCTGGGTGAAATCCCACATCAAACGGTATATAGCATGATGGTATTATCTTTTAAAACCACGATTTTAGCAATTTTGGTCCCTGGTAGTGTCACCCCCCCCCGTGCATGTCACCTGGTGCACCTGGCCCCCACCCTCCCTAGCGACGCCACTGCACACACCCAAGTATCAGCCACTAGCATGCAACATATGAGTAGTACTGTACTCGAGATTGAAAAATAAAATAACCTGCATGGATCGACCAGTTAGGAAGGGCCCTGATTGCGGTTTCTCTACTTTTGCAGGTATCATATACAGTAGCATTTGGGAGCTAGTCAGGGAGTGTGGAGGAAGATGAGGATTCTGAACTGACTGGCCCTAGCTGACCAGTTGGGAGGTCTAAGAGTGCTCTTGGACTCTTAGCTCTCTCTGGAGAACAAGGTGGCAGTGGTGGCGACCAGCTTCGACTGGAGCACCAACTGCGACCATACCTGAGCCATTTGGATCTGGCCATAGTGGTCCATGCATGAATTACTTGAAGATTGACTATTGTACCTGGCTGTATGTGGGGTTGCTCACAAGGCTGGTTCGGAAGCTGCTATTGGTGCAGAATGGTGGTTCCAAGGTCTAGTCAGTTTGACTCAGTTGGACCACTGCTTCAGCAGCTACACTGGCTGCCCATTCATTTCTGGTCTCAATTCAAGATGCTGGTTTTGACCTTTAAGGCCTTTAATGACTTGGGTCCCAGCTACTTGAAGGACCACTTTCATATATTCCAGTTCACTTTCTTAGATCATCTGAAGGGGCTCTCCTTCAAGTGCTGCCTCTATCCAAGTTAGAGGGATGTTGGCTTGGGGATGAGCCTTCTCTGTAGCGGAGCCACAATGATGGAATTCACTTCCCGTTCCTTGTGGCTTTTTTGGGAGTGTTTAAAACATATCTGTTTCATCTGGCATTTGGATGATGGGTGGATGTTGCCCTCTGTGCCTCTGAAATAGTGTTTAGTTTGCCTGCTTCCCTGGACAGTTGAGCTACTGCCCCTGTTTTGTCTTGTGTTAAATGGTGTGTGTGTGTTTAATGTTAAAATTAAGGTTTTAGTGCTCTGGTTTGATTTTTTAAAACTTATAATTGTGCTACATTGTACTTTTATTATGAAGCTCTGTAAGCTGCTTTGGGCATTTGCTTCGGCATGGAAAAGGCGGGATATAAACAAAGAAAGTTATTTATTACATGTACAGAGAAGTCAAGGGCACGAATTTGTGAAATCTATTTAGTTGTCTCATTTTTATCCCACTATTTCCTCGAGAAGCTCAGGATAATGTGGTCTACCCAATTCTCTCCCTCATCCTGCATTTTAGCCTCACAACAAACAATCCTCTGAGGTAGGCTAGGCCTAGAGTTAGTAACAGACTCAGGTAATCTTGGGAGGTTTGCAGCTGAACACGCATTCTCAGCCAAGTCACAGTCCAACTTTCTATTGCACCACACTGACTCATGGAAGTACTGTACACAACACATTGTGAAGAATCAGCTAATTATAGGAATGTGAAGCCATATGTAAAATAATTTTTATAATCACCTCACCCCAGATGGGACTTGAACCCACAATCCCTGGCTTAGGAGGCCAGTGCCTTATCCATTAGGCCACTGGGGCTATAGCTGAATAATAGTAGTACATGGTACAAATTGAGACAGAATCTCCACAAAGCCCAGTGGTAGACTATGTGTCCCTAAGGAACTGCACTTTTAGTACTGCAGAACATGTCAGTTATGTTTTGCTGTAAGGTTCATCCTGTTCCTCCAGTCCCATAATACCAGGCAGTACTAGGCTGTCAGGGACATATTTGGGACTCCCCAACTAAACAGTGTCGCATATATACAATGCCGCTAATCCAAATTCCCACACTAAGAAAGCTGAGCCCCGTGCACACAACTCATATTAAGCAGACTTTCATTGTTCCTTCTGCATAGTTTATTTTCTGTGCCTGTGCCAGACTCCATACTTGAACATTGTGATCCTGGACTGCAGAATGCACACAGCCAGCCCAGCCCTTCTCTGCAGTTAGGAAAGATTCTTTGGCTCTCCTGGCAAAAGGAACTTGCTGGGCTGAAGATGATTCATAAAATTTCTCTAGAGCTAGATAGGAGACACTAGGAACTCCTGCCTTGTGGTGGTCCACCTAAGACAACAGCCAGGAGATGCCAATATTTTGCTAACCAAATGGGGTGACCTTGGTAGGGTTGGTTGGTTGGTTGGTTGGGTCCTTTCACTTCCCATGTTCATAGGGGTGCCAACATGGAGAGAAACTATTCCTGAACATTTCTTTTTACAACATGACAATGTCATTAACCTGAGGAGACCCTATTAAAAATCTGTAGGTTTTTGGAGGCTCCAGGCCAATACTGCTTTGCAGTAGTCTTCACGCTTTTTTATGCTGTGACCCCAATACATAAATAAACTGAGTCTGGGGACTCACCGCCAATCCCTCCCCACTCCCGGGACCTGATCTGCACACTTCACCGCTCACCCCTGCCTGCCCCATTTCCCCCTACTTCTTGCACCTTTACAATAACCCTACAAGAGAGTAGCCTAAGCGGGGCTGAACTTAGGAGCTGCAGGGCAAGACAGCAAGAAGAGTCTGTGCAGGATTATATCACGAACTCAGTTTTGATAAAGCAGTGCCATTACTGGATTGGAACCAAGCCCTCTCTTGCAGAGGCTTTGAAAGGTTTCTGGGACCCCCAAAATGAGTTGGGACCATTGGGGTCCCAACCCACAAGTTGAAGAACACTGCTGTACTGAAAGGTTGGCAACCTTATTCATATTATATGTGTAGTAGTAACATTGATGCACCTCATCAGAATATCTACAGCACAAAACTTAACTGGTTTAATAATCATTTCCTCATCCTGGGGAACGATGAGGACTATAGTTCTATAAAAGATAAAGGTTTCCCCACAACCGAATGGTCTAGTCATGACCGACTGTAGGGGGCGGTGCTCATCTCCGTTTCAAAGCCTGTAGAGCTGGCGTTTTGTCCGAGAACAAGCTTCCGTGGTCATGTGGCCGGCATGACTCTATGCCGTAGCGCACAGAACGCTGTTACCTTCCCACCGAAGTGGTCCCTATTTATCTACTTGCATTTAGGTGCTTTTGAACTGCTAGGTTGGCAGGAGCTGGGACAAGCAACGGGAGCTCATTCCGTCACGCAGTCTTGAACTCCCAACCTTCTGGTCGGAAAGCCCAGCAGCAGCGGTTTAACCCGCTGTGCCACCATATCCACCATGGAACATCAAGGAACAACAATAAAATATTTCTTGGCTGACTCTCAGCAGACTACAATTCTCAGGATTCTTTGGAGGAAGCTGTGACTGCCACTGTGTACAACACCAACAGGCATTCTTGGTTTTGCATGAGCACTTGAACAGATGACATTTCTATTTGTGCTGGGGGCGGTGGAGGGGGAGAGAGAGTAATTGGTTCTACCTCCCCTGGCAGCCCCATGCACTACATGCCATCCTGCTTCAAAAAGTGCCAAATTCTTAGGACTGGAGTTTGGGAGGCAACCAGGGCTGCTGTGGGGAAGAGAGGGGTGGAAAACTCCCTGGCAGAAACTTGCTTCTGTTCACGCCCTGTTGGGCTCAACTGCAAATAAATGGTTATATGTGCCCATCAAAACCACGCCTGAAACAAAGCAAGAATATGCTATGAAAACCAAAGGAGAAAGATGGAATAACCTAGAGGGGTCTCCAAACCTTTTAGCCAGAGGGCCACATCAAATATATGGCACTGTGTCAAGGATCAATGAATGAATGAACGTAAATATAAAATTTAAATAAATACATTAGAGCCTAAGATGGATGGATGAATGAATGAATGAATGAATGAATGAATGGACGGACTCCTAGGATTTGGGAAAACCAGGAAGTGATTGTTTTTGGCCTTCCGGAGGCATTCTAAGGGCTGGGGAGGCTGCAGGTGGCCCTCAGAACTCCCTCCGCAAAAAACCACAGCACAACTTGGAGGATGTAGCCAATGCCAACAAAGTCAGGAGGACCAGAGGCTCATAGGGGACCAGAGGCTTGCTGCAGGCTGGATAGAAGCTCTCTGAGGGCCACATCTGGCCCCTAGGCTGGGGTTTAGAGACTCCTGACCTAGGACAATGGGTCTGAAACAGTGGGTCTGAGACCACCAGTGCGTCGTGACCAGTGGTGTCATTCAAATGATTTAGGAACAGGAACTCACTTTTGATTGGCACTTGTCGGGAACCCGTTAGGATCCGGAACGCCCGTTCCCCCTGAATGACATCACTGGTTGTGACCCAATTTTTGGTGGTTCATGAAACTGAGGGCAGATGAGGCTATGTGCATCAAGGGTTAAACCATCTGCCGCCCAATCACCATTATAGCCACACCTCTTGGCAATTATAAATCAGGCAGCAGCCTCTAGGGCCTCTAGTCCAAACCTTTTGGGAAAGACTGGCCTCGTGGTTAAAAGGCTCCCCGAAAGAGCCAGAGCTGCAACTCAAGATGACCCACAACAATCTCAACTGCAAACAAGGCTCGGAGCAGCATTTGCTTCTGCTAGTGGACACGTGGTCTTTTTTCTGTTTTTAATGAAGAGTCCTGCCCCAGCAGCAATGAGATAGAAGTAAATTTTATCAGCAACAACAAAATTCTCCGTGGCTAAGGAGTGACTTCTTTTGGGCCACTACTCTGGGTGCTGCTTCAAAGTAATGGAAGCCCCGCTGCTCACCATGGCGGCTGGGTACAGGGGCTCGGTGAACGTGGTGAGGAAACGGTACATGAGGTTCACGGTGTTGGCGATGCCATAAAATGTCAACGAGCCGGCGGCATAGTCTAGTAGGACCCCAATGGTCTTGTAGTAGCACCCTTTCACCACATTCTGGATATTATTGTGCCAGACGGAGAACTTCTCCGAGTCCCACTCCAAGCACCACGAGTTGTTATTCCTACCCAGCATGTAGAACATGCAGCCTTTCTCAGTCCTGTGCCTGTAGTTGTAGGTGACTCCCAAGCACAGCCATGCATTGGACACCTCCGCCTCCCAGTAATGGCAGCCCTCGCAAAGGCTACGGGTGCACAAGAGCTGTGGCCAGTGGTTGAATCCTTGGCTGGGTTTCGAGTACTTCTCTAACAAGATCCCCATGTTCAGCACAGAGTGGGTCTCTTTAAAGAGGAAGAGCTCTTCATTGGCAGTGCTGGCATCAAAATTCAGATTGCAATAAACTGTTTCAGGAACGGCAAAAAAGAAAGAAAAGAAGCGTCAGAGGGAAGCAATTCAGGATGCAGGGCTGACTCTAGGAGCAGCAGGGCCCAATGCGGGGCATTCCCACGGCCACCCCCACCCTCCCTGTGGTGCTCTTCATTTACCAAGAAAAGCCCTTGTGGTGCCGTGTGCAGCATCTGGAAATAGTTGGAGGTGATGTGATGACATCACCGCCAACTGCTTCCAAAAGGCCCATTTTGGGCAGTTTGGAGGCAGGGGCTGATGGGAGGGCCCAAGGTAAAGCTGCTTTGCTCGCTCCACTGACTAACAGCCCATAGAGATCCCAGCTGCAACTGCAGGCGATATGCTCACTGCACTAGTGCATGGCCTCACAAAGTGTGGGGCCCAATGTGATGACATTGGGCACATTAGCTTAAGGCCAGCCCTGCCAGAAAGGAGGACAAAGAAGAGCAGGCTGAGAATGCACAAAGCAACCTCCAGAACCAGAGTTACTGCAGATGACTGACATTAGGCTCTTGCCTGAAGCAGGAACCTCCACCAATTGTCTCTTGTCAAGACTACATAGCAATCCAATCGCCTTACAGGAGAAAGCTAGATGAACCTGGTAATTTATCTCATGGGGCTCATTGCTTCTGGAAGAAGCTCAGGGAAGCAAGAATGGGGCATTCCTGATGTTATCTTCACCATAACCCTGGGGGATGGGTTGCGCTAAGAGATGGCAATTGACTCACAGTATATCCACAGACCTCCATGGCTGAGGAGACATTGAAATCTGGGGGCCTATCAGTTGCCTCAAGCTGAGTGACTTGGGCTGACTTGCCCCAATTTGTACATCCTAAACAACAGCTGGGGTGGCAACAGGGACTGACCTCCCTAGCTGAATTCTAGAGCTCAACCCACTCATTCCACTGTAGATTCCACATTTTAACAGGGTTTATCAAGTGCCCTGAGCAGAGAGCAGCAGCAAACAAAGTGATCCTGGTCAAAGGTGCCTGCCTGAATAGAGGAAAAATTTAATAAGGCAATCTTGGTGGTTAAGCCAAGCAAGGAAGGTTGCAAACTACAAGTAAAGGCCAAACCCCAGAGTTGATGGCCAACCTGATCTCCTCTTATACTGCAGCACCTCCCCTTACACTCCTGCGATGCTGGAATCTGAAACTTTAGGATTGAGGTGCTTGGATTCTTTCTTTAGATTAGCTGGATAACTAGACACCTTCCTGTAGCAATTATTACGATGGTCAGTTCAGATCAAACAAGTTCAGCCAGTTGAGCTGAGCTGCTCTGCTCTGCCCTTGTTTGGCCCTTCTTCAGAAAAGGAGGGTCTTTTTTCATGCAGAACTTGCCAAGTGTCATTAGAGCCTTCTTTTCTGGCACTTGGTTGTAGACTATAAAAATGCTATCGATGATGCAACACTTACATCTCTAACACAGTGATGGTCTTAAGTGATTTCCATTATTAGGGCCACCCGTCAGATAATCTTTGGCACATCACATGCTGTTGTCATAAATGCAAGATGTCACCTATTCTCAGGCAGAAGTGGGATTAGGCACAAGTGGTATCATGTGCAGCAGAAGGATGAGTAAAGAGGCTCATTCCCATGCCCACAGCAGCCATGGCAAATCTCTTGAAATTCCCATGTGTGTCAGTTCCTTGTCTGGGACCAACCACTTGTGTGCAGCTTCCACATGCAAGATCGATGCATGTGATGAATTTACTTCTCCTTTGCATTTTGGAGGGACTGGGGAAAGCAGCTACAGCTAGGAGCTGGGAAAGCAGAGCAATTGAAACGCGCCTCCCCAAGTAAAAACAAAGGCTTCATTTGTATTTGGATTGAGTTCATTAGACTACCCTGTCTTTTGGCATTGATATCTCTCATGCATTAGAGGAGCAAAGGTCAATGTGGATTTCACTAAGCACAATATACCACTGTGCTGTTGGCGTTTCATTTATTCTTATGTTATGGTCTGACGTCTTTATGGTCTGGTGTTTTATACTTTGCATTTTCCCATTGCCATTTCTGTATTTCGTGGTTATCGTCATATATGCTTTTGCATCTCAATAAATGGTTTGATGTTGTATGCATCTTGGCTAAAATGCCATCATTGCAGGACTGTAGTAGAGTTTAGAAAATCTCTGTAGTAGAATATTCCTAGCAGGCTACCTCCAGTAGTTCTAGGCCAATTGTTTGCTCTGAACCACCCATGCCATTCTTCCACAAGCATTTTACTCCCTTGGGCTGCAGCAAATCCCCCTTCCCACAATCACTGTAACAACTTTAGCTTGCTGAGATCCATCAGTTAACAACCCTGCTCACTTCCACAGTTTAAGGCATCCCTGGACAACAGGAAGAAAATGAATGAAACGGCAGCACCTACACTTTAAGAGATTCTTCTGTTCTGTGGGTGGTGGTATCACTTCATAGGGCACCATTGTGATCCCTGAAAGAGGAAAGGGGCTGAAGTTATTTAATTGGAGCAGGTGGGTGAATATGTGTGTGCATAAGTGCTTCACATCACACATTAACAGCCACGAGAAGCCCTGATCCGAGCTTCATTTTTTAAGCGGCTCTTCATCATTTTGCAATTTCATTGCTAATTTTATCACTCTTGAAAGTAGCCATTTTAGGATGCAATCCTCTGCACAGTTACCAAGGAGGAAACACCTTTGAAGACAGTGGAACTTGTTTAGAGTAAACACTCATGGTATTACTCTGCACATCTGTAGTCACATTATGACAGGGTCCTTTGGCATTTTAAGAGCCTCAAAAAATCTCTTATGTGACGAGCTCTCACCATCTCTTGCTCTTCCCATGAAGTTGCCTTAATGAATGGTGGCAAGAGACCAGCAAGGGTTTATTTACTCAGGGCGCAATCCTAACCTGGAGTTAGGCCAGCAAAGTTTGGCTGACACCAGGGCCACCGTAAAGCGTGTTGGACCACTCTCGGAGTCGGGGGGGGGGGGATGGTGCATGTCAGTGTGTTGGCCTCCCTGACTCCGAGAGTAGTTCAAACGTGCTTTACAATGTCCTTTGTGCTGGCCAAACTTTGCTGGCCTAACTGTGCCGGCCTAACTCCAGGTTAGGTTTGTGCTCGCAGTTGCTTTTGCCCATTCATAGGGAATATAACAAAGAGCAAAGTTGCATCAGTTGGACATGAAAACTAGAGTAACCTGGCACAGACTGCAAGCAAGACAGCTTTGCAGAAGAGCTTCCCAGAGTCCGGCTTACTCACCTTTCTGAAGGACTTTGTTGATAAAGCAGAGTCCAACCATGGACAACTGAGCTTTCAAGTCAACCAATGTCTGTTTCAGCCCTACAAAACTGGTGGGTTCCTCACATTTCAGACCAACCACCGCTTCTGGGCAGCCAGTCATTGCCTTCACTTTTGGGAAGTCCTGTGGGAGCAATCCAGATTTCGAAGAGGTTACAATTCAGCAGAATGTTTTGGGAGCAAAGAATTTGGATATCCTTGGCACTGAAATTGAACTACTTTTGTTTATAAGTAAGAGAGTCACTTAACTATGCAGTCAGTGCTTTCATAAGTGTTTGACCCTTTCTGAATAGAACGACTCCCATTGTACAAATAGGCACATAGAGATATTTAACCTGATAATTATCTCTGGAAAATTAATAGTTTCAGTTCTTCCGTCATACTGTATTATAATCATATAGTATTATGAAATATTCAACTGTATTTGTACAGTGCTTTCTGATTAAGTACAGAGATATTTAAGATTACTTTTTAAAAATCACTAGCATTTTTCCTTTCTGATTCTCTAAGGCAGTGGTTTCCAGTATTTAGGAGCCCTCAGTCCACTGAGGCAAAAATTGGAATTGTGGACTACATGTAACCCCCCTCCACACACACACCCCCACACACAAAAAATGCAGTTGAATTTGTAATGATTAGTTAAGGTTTAATAGATATTTTTTAGATTTATCATTTATAGAGAGGATTTGTGGGCTGTTGCTTTAGTTGCCAGCTATGGCAATGGGTTGTCTATTTTCCTTCCTTGCTCACCCCTGCAAACTGGGCAAAAGACGCTTTTTCGAGTGGTGTTCCTCTTATATTTAGTAGGGGGAAAGTAATTGTCCCTATTCACTCCTCCACAGTGTCTTTTTTTTTTTTTAGTGGCGGTTGCTGGTAGTATTCTGAATTTTTAAGTTTGTGAGCCCTTTTGGGACAGAGAGCCATTTAACTTTATTATTATTAGCCTGTAAACTGCTTTGAGAACTTTGTGTTGAAAAGTATGGATGGATGGATGGATGGATGGATGGATGGATGGATGGATGGATG
>JAJKFI010034603.1:0-20018 GCA_029204185.1 Lerista edwardsae | reverse complement strand
CACACACACACACACACACACACACACACACACACACACACACACACCCCTACCTGAGGGTGTCATTAACACCTTTTGAGTTAAGAAAATCTACGTTTTATTACATAAGACCAGGGGTGTCAAAATCACTTTGTATGAGGGGCCAGTTAGCATTCATTGTGGCTGTTGAGGGCTGGAAGTTATATCAATGAGCAGAAAGTGACATCATTAAGCAGGAAGTGACAAGAAATAAGCACTTTGTTCTTACTTAGAAACGGTTTAGATATGGAGAGCCCAATTGTCACACAAACTGCCTTTCAGCAGCATCACTTCTTCCAGGAAGGAGGACTGAGCCAGGAAGGAGGCCTGAGTGGGTTAGGAGCAACACACACACAGTAGTTTCTTAGTATGTTTTGCTTGCTCTGCATTCCTGCAGATGATGGTATTATTTCTTAAAACAGCGATTTTGAAAATCGCGATTTGTTCCAAGTTTTATTTTCAGTTTTTACTTTTTGGCCATAACTTTTGATAGAACAGAGAGATTACACTCCGGTTTTTTCATTGAATTCCGGGTGGAATTCCACATCCAATCGGTATACAGCATGACCATATTATGCCGTAAACTCGGATTTTCGGAAATTGGGGTTCAGTGGTGACACCCCCCTTGAAGATTGTACCTGGGGCGCTGCGCCCCCCCCCTCCCATAGGCTGCTACGCCACTGAGCACTCCCCTACCTTGGGGAGGCCTCCGTTACTGCTACTCCATTCAGGATGCATGCAGCACGCCTCACTGGCACGGCTCTGTCGGCGCTGGAAAGTCGGTTAGGACTGTCCCCTTGCAGCCTTTTCCAGGAAGGCAGGAAAGGGGTTTGGACTTCACGGGGAACGTTCATAAGGAGGCTTTGTGTCTGTCGAGGGCTCTGCTGGGAGGGAAGGAAGGAAGCCCCGGTCCCGCCGTGGCAGAAAGGAGCCGGGCACTCTCGCCCCCACCCCATAGGCTCGTGCCAGGTGCAGGCCAGGTGGCAGCCAGCTTCCCCAGGGCGCGCGCGGGACGCTTTCTCCGTCCTCGGCTGCCACCGGGAGCGAGCACGACCCACCCGGTGTCCTGAGGTCGTCGAGGGACTCCCGGGCGCCTCCTCCGAGGGCACGTGGCGGCCCCCGCAGCGAGGATAGCGGAGGAAGATCCCCCCGGGTAGTGGGGGAGAGAGAGTGACCCGTCCGCGCAGTGACCCGGAGTCAGCCTCCCCGCAGATCCGGCGTCCTCTTACCTGTTCGCACTGGCCGCGGGGGAGGAACGGCGGGGCGGCTGGTGCCCTCCCTCCGAGGTGGCCCCCGCGGCACCGTCCGCCAAGCTCTCTTCCTAGAAAGGCCGCCCGGACTCCTGACTTTCTGCCTGCCCGCCGCGGCTGCAAACGGGACGAGGGGGAGGAGACGACTTGGTGGCGGGGAGCCAGGACTGCCGCTCACCGCCAGGGCAGCTCGGGCTGGCTGAGGACAAGCGAGGAGGCGATAGTGACTCCCTGGGAACGGAGAGACTTTCGGGATCCCCATCCCCGGCCGGGCCCAGAGTAGTGGGGATGGAGGGCGGACGGATTGACATGGTGGAGTCTCGGGGAATATTAGCTCGTTCGCTACCGTGTTTTGTGGATGAATTGCTTCATAATTATTGTCAACGTTCTAGTCCTCCTCGAGGACAGGAGGAACCTGTGTCTGGACTGTCTAGTCCTCCTGGAGGAGGTGAATCCTTAGGCTGCATATGGTGCCATCAGTGACCAGTGGCGTTTCTAGGGAGGGGCAAAATGCTAGGTTTTGCAGGAGCCTGACCACTTGGGTAAGCAGCCCCGCCCCACGCCTTTACAGCATCTGAGCAATAAATTGGTTATTTACTTATAAATAAATAATTTTTCAATAGCAAAGTGAATCAGAAAGAAAAAGGCCTATTTACAACTTTGACACAAGCAAGACAACCACACAGCCCTCCCCCTTTCCAGCATCCCATCTTCCCATATTTTCAATATGGCTGATCTAGGTGCTTTGTGACTCACCTGAAATTGGCTTGCGACCCACTAGTGGGTCCTGACCCACAGTTTAGGAACCATTGTTATATACCGTTTGATGCAGAATTTCATGCAGAATACAATGAAACAAACCAGAGTGTCGTGCCTTTGTTCTATCAAAGGTTATGGCCAAAAAACTGAAAATGCAAATACAACTGTCATGTAAAAATTGCTGGCTTAGATAACTTTTAAAGTGTACAAAAGAAAGGGAGAAACTATGCACACCACCCTGAGCTTCTTGGAAGAAGGGTAGTATAAAAATGTGGAAAATATGAGTGAATGAATAATTTTGTCATATGGGGGAATGTTAAAAATTTATGGGCCCTGAATGTCAAATGACTTAACTACGCCACTGCTGGGGGGTGACTGTGGGTTTGGTGGCCAGCAGTAAGGGGGCATGCTGCTGGGGTGGAGGATGCAGGTTCCCCCCATTTTTCACCTTTTTAAAAAGCCCAGGTCTGCTTTCACTTACGAAAGTAACATCACTTCCTGCTGTGACATCACTTCAGGGGCATCTTTTTGCCCTTGGCACTGGGCTATACTTTCATTAGCTACAGTATTGCACACACGCTCATCTTTGCAGCCAACCCCCAACCTTAGGCAATCCAGCCACAGACAGGCTTCTCTTCACAAACGGACCCAGGCTTGCAAAGAAGCTCCCCACCCCCCAACCCCTTTACTCCTAAGACAGCAGAAACAAATGCAGAAATCTGAGGAGTAAAAAACAGAAAAGTTGTTCTAAGTTGTTCCCAAAAGGGGGGGGGAAACCACAAATGGACCCCAGCTTGCATGGAAGCTCCCCAGCGATGCAGCCTCCATGTGCAGCCCAGCTCAATCCCTGCAGGCAGGGCTTGCCCCACATGGTTCTTGGAGAGCTCTGCAAACCTTGCCTGTGCTAGGTCAGGGCTTACTATAGTCTCTTACCGGTTGGAGGGTTGGCAGACCAGATGGGGAGTCCCTGGGAGGACAGATATGGAGACCCATGCATTAGGGTGATGCCCAGACTTGACAAGCCCTCGTCCTTGCAGGGCCCCTAGGCTTCAGCCTACCCAGGCTAATGGATAATACGGTCTTGGAAACACCACTGCACAGGATACTGAAACAAAGCACCTCTCTGCACATAGAAAACGAGAATATCAGGAAGAAGGGCTCTAGTCTAGTCTTCTTGACATAGCTTCATATAGGAAGGACTTTTCTTCCTGCAGAAATGTCATCTTGGCCCCCACCTGTGTTCTGAAGTGATACAGTCCACAGGTCTACCACGTCCAATAGAACGCTGCCATTAATGTGTCTGGCTTTATTTTAATCATGTTTGTAACTCCCCATCCTTTGTCATTGAGGATGAGAAATAATGAATTCAAAACAGATCAACAGGAGCTCAGAGTTGATTTGGGTAAGAAGAGTCTAGGAGAAAAATGGATAGGTTTATGGATAGCCATTCTCAGCAGGGTATGGAGTGGAAAAGAAAGACTCTTGCAACATGGTTGGCTAGTAAATCCCATTGCCAGAGCTTCTACTTGGTTTGCATATTTCTTTGGCCTCCAAGTTGAGAGCTGGAACTCCAAGAAACTTGATTTGTCCTTGTGGGACCTCCAGGTACTGATTCCTGGTGTCGAAAATCATGTGCAATCTGCATAGATGCCACTGTATCAACCTTCACAACTAAGCACAAATTTGACTATAACATTTGTAAATTTTCATGAATTTGTGGTGGTCTTTATATTGTATGGTATTCACCAAGAAGTATACTGCCCTTGAGAACAGCAACCAAATCTTGTGGACATCCAGAAGGTGGTGTTGATATATTCCAAAGTAGAAGCCAAGGTTGTGAAAAATCCTCCAAAAAAAGTCTCCAGGGCACACCACAGACTGGTGTTATACTACTTGAATTATCATACGGGTGAACTTCACTTCTAAAGAATCCTAGGAATTGTAGTTTAATCAGGGTGCTGAGAATTCTCTGTTAGAGATCCCTGTTCTCACTCATAGGATTACGTTTCCTTGGGTTGCTATAATTATTATTAAACCAGGTTTATGGTGCAACTACTGCCTACTAGAGAAGGCTGTTCTACATGTCTGTGGAATCCTTAAAAGATTTGGATAGCTCCCATTGGTTGTTAGTCTCTATTATCTTTCCTCACTGGAACCCATATTCTCCAATAATCCTCCATTATTTCCTCACTGGAGTCCATGATACCATTGCTTGGACCATTATACAACATGTTCTATCCAAATAATTGTGCACACCAACCCTCCTTGATCTAGGATGATGTTTTGTTGCAGTGTACATGTGGGGTTCCCATAGTTTACCATTTATCATTTACCATAGGCAGGAGGTGTGGACTGATGGTTGAGCTGCTGGTACTGCCTGAAGCTAAGCAGGAAAATCTGTGGTTTGCTTTTGGATGGGAGACGGATGCCAGGCTGTGACAAGCTGCAGTACCTGCGGTGGCAGAACGGAGTCGCTGTGGAGCTCACCGCAAGGGAGAGTTGCGGAGGAGTGTGTGAGGAGGCCAGCCGGCAAAGAAGGGAATACAGCCTTGAGGATTTGATTTGGGATTGCCTGCTGAGGCTTGATGGCAGCAGCCAAAGGAGAGAACCACACTGGGAAGGCAACATCTGGGCCCGAGGATTGGCGGATCACAAGAATACTGTAGATTTGTAAAAACCCCATTGAAAAAAAAATGGTGGTTTAGACTAGCCTGCTCATGTAAGCCGCCTTGGGCATGTGCTTCGGCATGGGAAAGGCGGGGTATAAATTCTTCAAATAAATAAATAAATAAATAAATAAATAGTCACAGACATCGCTGCTTCCTTGGGCTATAGAGAGGTCTGGAAAACAAGAATCCTGCACAAAATACAAAAAGGCACCACACTGGTACCAAAGGGTCCAAGCATCATAATTTGAGCAGAAGTTTCTTGAAGGTTTTTTTTTTTTTAAGGTAAGAGGACATTATATCTTCAAGGGGTGATTCTTTACTTGTAGGCCTTCTTTTCTGGGTACTATAGGAGCTATGACAAAGCCACACATCAATAACCATTTCTAGTTCGCTTTGCCCCCATGAAGCCCGTAAATCTTTAGTGCATCACATTTTTCTGTAACAGATCAAATCAATCCTTTTTGCTCCTGGAGCCTGTAAGGGGAGACTTTACCATTTACCAGAAAAGCAAACATAAAACATAATGGCCTCCCTTTGAAAAATTCTTAGTTTTCCAGAAGTTCTCCAAAAGACTTACTTGAGCCAATGAAGAAGGTGGAGGGGAGGGGCTTGAACATTTACAGTCTGTTAAATTAGTGAATGTTTGGTCCTAAGGAAAAACATTGTTTGAGCTGCTGATTTTTGTTCTGTTGATATACCCTTTACAAAGAGCAAGAGTTCCCTCTCCCAAATCTGCCCTTATTTTGAAATAAATCTCTAGGGATTCAAGGATCCTGTCCGCCTCTCTTTGGCAGCAATGGGATGTGTGGGAAGCAATGGGAAGTCTGAAATTACTTCAAAGTACTGGGTGCAAGAGAGTGCCAACAGGATCTAAGCATCTTGTTGTCTCATGCCTCCCTGGGGCACCTGGTGGGCCGCTGTGAGATACAGGAAGCTGGACTAGATGGGCCTTTGGCCTGATCCAGCAGGGCTCTTCTTATGTTCTTATGAGACGTGTATACAGTGAAACTGATCAGTGGCTAGTCATTAACGTTAATTAAGTAACTAAGCTTCAGGCTAAGTCATGTGCCACTTGTTTTCCTAGGTGGCCATGAGTACAACTACATATGGTTCAAAGACAGGCAGTTTTCTGTGAGCTTCAGATTATATTTTATTATGCTGGTCCGCAAAACATCTTGTAGGATCAGCAATGTGAGTTTCTGTACTCGAGAAAAGAGGCTTTGCTCCAAAGGCTAATTGAGGGGGAGAAGGCACACTCAGCCCCAGAATCAGCATGTTCTCTATTTACCCATCCTGAAGAGTAATTAAATGAGGAACTTAATCTGCTGCCTGCATCTGGGCTGGAGCAGGTAACAGAGATGTCCTATCTCCGAGGCCCTTCGCACATGAAAAAGCCTTGCCCAGGCACCACCCGAACTGGCTGCTCCAGTTCTAAGCCTCACCCAAGAAAAGCTTTTGAAGGGAGCTCAGCTGAGCAGCATGAAATTTGGTCACTGGGATGTTGCAATCATGCCAACCCCACAGGGCAAATAGGGCTGATTTGCACAATGATCAGGAAGTGGTGCTTTTAAGACAGGTAGGGGGACTTTAATGAAATCCACAACCCCACCTCCTGGATTCCTGCCAATTTTAGCCAGTTTGAAGTTTGACAGTTTAGTGACAGCTCCTGGTCAAGACCAGGGATGTGTGTCATTCTGTGGCAGTGACTGAGGGTGCAGTCCTAACCTGCAAAATTTGGCTGGCACAGGGGCCACCGTAAAGTGTGTTTGGACCACTCTCAGAGTTAGGGAGGATGGCGCACGTCAGTGGTGGTCCAAACATACTTTACGGCGTCTCTTGTGTCGGCCAAACTTAGCCGACCTAACTCCAGGTTAGGACTGCACTCTGAATTGCAAACAAGCTGCTGCCCACTGAAACATGATGGGTGAGTTGCCATGTTGCCAACAATACAGCATGATTATCTGGAGTAACTCCACAATCTATTTTCTCTGCATTAATAGTAACTGTGATTCTGGTAATTTTAATTGGGCCTCTGCAGTTGGCTGCAGACTGAGAGCACCATAGAAACACTGGGGGGGGGGGAATTGTCCTAAGCTGCATCCATTTTCAGTAAGATACGCATAGAGAAGCAGGCCAAGCGTCTCTAAGTTAGAAGCTTCTCATAGTTAGAAGTCATGCCAAGCAGGCACGATTAGAATGCATCAAGGAGGATATAGTGAATTAGGTTAGGGAGCAATAGAGACTTCCATAGGCTTGGTTCGAGGGTACCAGAGAGCATTGTACTACAAGACTGAAGATCAAATACTTTGAAAGGGTTCTGTGGTTGTCCAAGAGGACCCTGATTGTCAAGAGTAAATCTGCAAGATTATATCAGAAAAATGTCTGAAAAAAGCAAAATTGCCCTGTCAGTGAGAGAGGACAAGAATCGTGTGCCAAACTTCTAAAATCATGAGATTGGATTTCAGTATTCTGACCTCCATTTATTGTCCAGTTCTTGTTTATCTTCTGGACCTTTATGGTGGTAATCATGAGTTGTTTAAATTAAAACTGAGTTTTTCCATGGTTCTGTCCTGCCTCTGTGACTTGGCCACCATTTTGGTCATGTACAACTGCACTGCATATGGTTTACAGTCTTGCACACAGGTCTTTGACAACAGCTTACATGGGGTGAAATATCACAATCCTTCAGTGAAGCATGTAGGACTGGATCCAAGAGCCCCCTCCCCATCTCCCTCTGCTAGCCTTGGAAAATTTGCCTGAGAGCGTGTACAGAGTGGCAGAGTGAATAAATATTTTTCAAGCGCCAGATGACGACACCCTGGCTAATAAGGATGTGAACTTGAGACTGCTTTGCTGCACGGAGTGCTTGGGGAGTGTCTTCATGCACAGCCATGGAAACACTGGGATGCAGCCAGAGCTGTCATCCAAGGCAAATTGCTGGCAGGCGCTGCCAAAAAGGGATAATTAACAATCAAATGATCTTAAAACATAACTTGAAAGAGCCTGTCAAGGGTTGTAATGCCTTGTAAACCTAATCCAGCCACTTAAGGGCCAGCTGGACATTCAGTCCTTGAGAATTTGTGGCTGTTTTAAAAGGCTTGTATACCTTTTCTGAATAATACTCCAAGGAGGAGTTATTCTATGGGGACAGACCTTGCCAACTCTTGGGAGTTAGTGTCTGTAAATGATCATTCTGCAGGCCAGGAAAAACAGATCATGCAAGTATAACAGTGAAACTAATACAGCTTCCTTCTTTTCCCAACTTCCCCCACCCACTGCAGCAACAAAGAAATATTGTCTGGCTCCTAGGAGGTGAATGTGAAGGGCAGTTATTTTGGTCATGTTGGGCTGAACTTGTGAACATGAGTTTTAGGCCTTGGCTTCGGTGAAAATCCCACACGACCAGATGACCCATCTTTATGATTTTATGACCTTCATAACAGCCCCCCTCCCAGTCACCTTATTGACCTCATCATCTATTTAAAAAAAAAAAGCTTGAAGAAAACATCAGAACTAGAGCTGATGTCGCACTTCCTGGCCTGTTGCTTCTGTACTAGAGGTGGACTGGTGAGTTCCTTAGGCCTCACGGCTATACCATAAGTCTCTGTGGTCTCTCACTAAAGTTCAGAAGCATGATTGCTTGCAGAAAATGACATATTTCACAAGTTCATACCAGGAACCCGTCCTAGAAACTCTTTTCACAATTGATCAGACTTATCAAGGTATGTTCTTAGAACAGTGGTTCCCAAACTGTGGGCCAGGAGCATGGACCACCTTAGGTCAAGAGCCGATTTCAGATGGGTCGCAAAGCACCAAGGGCAGCCATATTGAAAATATGGGAAGATGGGATGCTGGAAAGAGAGAGGGCTGTGTAGTGTTTTGCTTGTGTCATGGTTGTAAATAGGCTTTTTTCTTTCTGATTCACTTTGCTATTGGAAAACGGCAGAAAAATAACCTAACATACTGCTGCATTCTCAGGAAAGCAGCAAGCTCTGGTTTCATTCTTCTGGCCATGACACCATTTCTGGTGGGTCCGTAACAGATTGTCATTTAATTCTAAAAAGTGGATCCTGGTGCTAAAAAGTTTGAGAATCACTGTCTTAGAGGGATCATATGATACCCCAACAACGTGTCATGAGATGGGGGAAATGAGACTTTTTTAGACCCACAAAAGTCTTCTGGCTATAGAGAGGACACGTGGAACCTAAAACCTTTTCCTGTTGGTTCATGAGGACTAGGAGACCTCTGAAATCTGGAGCTAAAGTAGGGAGGCAGAGACAACACCCTAAGAATGTCACTTCTGAGCATATGGTTATGATGGAGTAGACTTCCAGTGACTTAGGGGAACGATCGGTGGAACCCCCTTTGTGGCCTACTACTACTATGTCAGTATTGTCCCAATTGTGATGTCAGATCCTAGGAAATCTTTGAACTGTGGGAGTGGAAACAACTTCAGGATGTGGCTGGTCACTTCAGAGGGATCCCACATCTGGGTCAAATATACCAGAACCCACTGAAAAAAAAAAAAATCACATGCTGTTGACTTTGCTTGCTAGATATAAACAGTTGGGTAGATCAGCAATAAGATACAGCGCTAATATGTAACAGGAACAACCACTAGAAAAACATGTCTTCACTGGACTGGCCCAAGTTAAATGAGCTGCTGTCTAGGGTAACCTTTATCCTAGCATGGGAAAAGTATGGTTGCCTTTCCCTTTTATACGATGCCAAGTTATTTGCATGAATGTTCTCTGAACTAGTATAAACTAAAGAATACTGGGCAGAATTTAGAATGAAGTGCTGCTGCTAAGCTTTCTATAGGCAGGCAAACACTTGCACTCCTTGCTTTGCACTTGTCCTGAGCACTGTGCATTCACATCAAGGAGTCAACCTGGAAAGAAAATATGGACACGTTCCAAGCACAAACTGGTTAACTTGAGATGAGCTCACAGCTGTCAGTCTGCATATTGTTTTTCAGAAACTGGAACTGACCCCTCCAAATGAAATGTCCTATGTATTGTATGGACTGGCATTTCCAGTGTGCATGATGGTTAGAGGAAAAGTGGCTTCTGAGCATGTGCAGAATGCCTTTCCTTCTCCACAGCCAGTCCCATGTGGTAAGGGTACAGCAGGTTTCACAGCGGGCTTGAGGCATGGCCCCTTGCTTTTTTCAAACTGAGCACTTTAGCACAGACACACACAGGCACACATCCAGTGGCGTCACTAGAGTTTGCGTCACCCGGTGCGGGCAGTCGGCGCGTCACCCCCCATGATGAATCTCCTCTGCCTACACCATACAGAATAAATTACAATACCATATGCACAACCTAAATGCATTGTTATCACTAGGGTTGGTGTTACCCCATCAACTTTATTTATTTTTACTATAGTACAGGTCACCTAACAAATTAGTAACCAACAAAAAACCCATAGCCAATTTGATGACACACACAATTAAATAAGAGTTCTAGTATTAGCTCTGCTATATGGAAATGAGAATTGACTAATAATAATGATTTTTTAAAATTGCAATTTTTACATAAAAAGTTGTATTTTCAGTTTTTAGTTTTTTGGCCATAGCTTTTGATAGAATAAAGATAAAACACTCTGATCTTTTTCATTGAATTTCTCATGAAATTCCACATCCAACGGTATATAACATGATGGAGTTATTCCATAAAAGCGTGTGTGCAATAGCAATTTTTACATTTAAGGTTTTATTTTTGGTTTTTAGTTTTTTGGCCATAACGTTTTATAGAATGAAGATATGATATTCCAGCTTTTTCCATTGAATTCTGGGTGAAATCCCACATCAAACGGTATATAGCATGATGGTATTATCTTTTAAAACCACGATTTTAGCAATTTTGGTCCCTGGTAGTGTCACCCCCCCCCGTGCATGTCACCTGGTGCACCTGGCCCCCACCCTCCCTAGCGACGCCACTGCACACACCCAAGTATCAGCCACTAGCATGCAACATATGAGTAGTACTGTACTCGAGATTGAAAAATAAAATAACCTGCATGGATCGACCAGTTAGGAAGGGCCCTGATTGCGGTTTCTCTACTTTTGCAGGTATCATATACAGTAGCATTTGGGAGCTAGTCAGGGAGTGTGGAGGAAGATGAGGATTCTGAACTGACTGGCCCTAGCTGACCAGTTGGGAGGTCTAAGAGTGCTCTTGGACTCTTAGCTCTCTCTGGAGAACAAGGTGGCAGTGGTGGCGACCAGCTTCGACTGGAGCACCAACTGCGACCATACCTGAGCCATTTGGATCTGGCCATAGTGGTCCATGCATGAATTACTTGAAGATTGACTATTGTACCTGGCTGTATGTGGGGTTGCTCACAAGGCTGGTTCGGAAGCTGCTATTGGTGCAGAATGGTGGTTCCAAGGTCTAGTCAGTTTGACTCAGTTGGACCACTGCTTCAGCAGCTACACTGGCTGCCCATTCATTTCTGGTCTCAATTCAAGATGCTGGTTTTGACCTTTAAGGCCTTTAATGACTTGGGTCCCAGCTACTTGAAGGACCACTTTCATATATTCCAGTTCACTTTCTTAGATCATCTGAAGGGGCTCTCCTTCAAGTGCTGCCTCTATCCAAGTTAGAGGGATGTTGGCTTGGGGATGAGCCTTCTCTGTAGCGGAGCCACAATGATGGAATTCACTTCCCGTTCCTTGTGGCTTTTTTGGGAGTGTTTAAAACATATCTGTTTCATCTGGCATTTGGATGATGGGTGGATGTTGCCCTCTGTGCCTCTGAAATAGTGTTTAGTTTGCCTGCTTCCCTGGACAGTTGAGCTACTGCCCCTGTTTTGTCTTGTGTTAAATGGTGTGTGTGTGTTTAATGTTAAAATTAAGGTTTTAGTGCTCTGGTTTGATTTTTTAAAACTTATAATTGTGCTACATTGTACTTTTATTATGAAGCTCTGTAAGCTGCTTTGGGCATTTGCTTCGGCATGGAAAAGGCGGGATATAAACAAAGAAAGTTATTTATTACATGTACAGAGAAGTCAAGGGCACGAATTTGTGAAATCTATTTAGTTGTCTCATTTTTATCCCACTATTTCCTCGAGAAGCTCAGGATAATGTGGTCTACCCAATTCTCTCCCTCATCCTGCATTTTAGCCTCACAACAAACAATCCTCTGAGGTAGGCTAGGCCTAGAGTTAGTAACAGACTCAGGTAATCTTGGGAGGTTTGCAGCTGAACACGCATTCTCAGCCAAGTCACAGTCCAACTTTCTATTGCACCACACTGACTCATGGAAGTACTGTACACAACACATTGTGAAGAATCAGCTAATTATAGGAATGTGAAGCCATATGTAAAATAATTTTTATAATCACCTCACCCCAGATGGGACTTGAACCCACAATCCCTGGCTTAGGAGGCCAGTGCCTTATCCATTAGGCCACTGGGGCTATAGCTGAATAATAGTAGTACATGGTACAAATTGAGACAGAATCTCCACAAAGCCCAGTGGTAGACTATGTGTCCCTAAGGAACTGCACTTTTAGTACTGCAGAACATGTCAGTTATGTTTTGCTGTAAGGTTCATCCTGTTCCTCCAGTCCCATAATACCAGGCAGTACTAGGCTGTCAGGGACATATTTGGGACTCCCCAACTAAACAGTGTCGCATATATACAATGCCGCTAATCCAAATTCCCACACTAAGAAAGCTGAGCCCCGTGCACACAACTCATATTAAGCAGACTTTCATTGTTCCTTCTGCATAGTTTATTTTCTGTGCCTGTGCCAGACTCCATACTTGAACATTGTGATCCTGGACTGCAGAATGCACACAGCCAGCCCAGCCCTTCTCTGCAGTTAGGAAAGATTCTTTGGCTCTCCTGGCAAAAGGAACTTGCTGGGCTGAAGATGATTCATAAAATTTCTCTAGAGCTAGATAGGAGACACTAGGAACTCCTGCCTTGTGGTGGTCCACCTAAGACAACAGCCAGGAGATGCCAATATTTTGCTAACCAAATGGGGTGACCTTGGTAGGGTTGGTTGGTTGGTTGGTTGGGTCCTTTCACTTCCCATGTTCATAGGGGTGCCAACATGGAGAGAAACTATTCCTGAACATTTCTTTTTACAACATGACAATGTCATTAACCTGAGGAGACCCTATTAAAAATCTGTAGGTTTTTGGAGGCTCCAGGCCAATACTGCTTTGCAGTAGTCTTCACGCTTTTTTATGCTGTGACCCCAATACATAAATAAACTGAGTCTGGGGACTCACCGCCAATCCCTCCCCACTCCCGGGACCTGATCTGCACACTTCACCGCTCACCCCTGCCTGCCCCATTTCCCCCTACTTCTTGCACCTTTACAATAACCCTACAAGAGAGTAGCCTAAGCGGGGCTGAACTTAGGAGCTGCAGGGCAAGACAGCAAGAAGAGTCTGTGCAGGATTATATCACGAACTCAGTTTTGATAAAGCAGTGCCATTACTGGATTGGAACCAAGCCCTCTCTTGCAGAGGCTTTGAAAGGTTTCTGGGACCCCCAAAATGAGTTGGGACCATTGGGGTCCCAACCCACAAGTTGAAGAACACTGCTGTACTGAAAGGTTGGCAACCTTATTCATATTATATGTGTAGTAGTAACATTGATGCACCTCATCAGAATATCTACAGCACAAAACTTAACTGGTTTAATAATCATTTCCTCATCCTGGGGAACGATGAGGACTATAGTTCTATAAAAGATAAAGGTTTCCCCACAACCGAATGGTCTAGTCATGACCGACTGTAGGGGGCGGTGCTCATCTCCGTTTCAAAGCCTGTAGAGCTGGCGTTTTGTCCGAGAACAAGCTTCCGTGGTCATGTGGCCGGCATGACTCTATGCCGTAGCGCACAGAACGCTGTTACCTTCCCACCGAAGTGGTCCCTATTTATCTACTTGCATTTAGGTGCTTTTGAACTGCTAGGTTGGCAGGAGCTGGGACAAGCAACGGGAGCTCATTCCGTCACGCAGTCTTGAACTCCCAACCTTCTGGTCGGAAAGCCCAGCAGCAGCGGTTTAACCCGCTGTGCCACCATATCCACCATGGAACATCAAGGAACAACAATAAAATATTTCTTGGCTGACTCTCAGCAGACTACAATTCTCAGGATTCTTTGGAGGAAGCTGTGACTGCCACTGTGTACAACACCAACAGGCATTCTTGGTTTTGCATGAGCACTTGAACAGATGACATTTCTATTTGTGCTGGGGGCGGTGGAGGGGGAGAGAGAGTAATTGGTTCTACCTCCCCTGGCAGCCCCATGCACTACATGCCATCCTGCTTCAAAAAGTGCCAAATTCTTAGGACTGGAGTTTGGGAGGCAACCAGGGCTGCTGTGGGGAAGAGAGGGGTGGAAAACTCCCTGGCAGAAACTTGCTTCTGTTCACGCCCTGTTGGGCTCAACTGCAAATAAATGGTTATATGTGCCCATCAAAACCACGCCTGAAACAAAGCAAGAATATGCTATGAAAACCAAAGGAGAAAGATGGAATAACCTAGAGGGGTCTCCAAACCTTTTAGCCAGAGGGCCACATCAAATATATGGCACTGTGTCAAGGATCAATGAATGAATGAACGTAAATATAAAATTTAAATAAATACATTAGAGCCTAAGATGGATGGATGAATGAATGAATGAATGAATGAATGAATGAATGGACGGACTCCTAGGATTTGGGAAAACCAGGAAGTGATTGTTTTTGGCCTTCCGGAGGCATTCTAAGGGCTGGGGAGGCTGCAGGTGGCCCTCAGAACTCCCTCCGCAAAAAACCACAGCACAACTTGGAGGATGTAGCCAATGCCAACAAAGTCAGGAGGACCAGAGGCTCATAGGGGACCAGAGGCTTGCTGCAGGCTGGATAGAAGCTCTCTGAGGGCCACATCTGGCCCCTAGGCTGGGGTTTAGAGACTCCTGACCTAGGACAATGGGTCTGAAACAGTGGGTCTGAGACCACCAGTGCGTCGTGACCAGTGGTGTCATTCAAATGATTTAGGAACAGGAACTCACTTTTGATTGGCACTTGTCGGGAACCCGTTAGGATCCGGAACGCCCGTTCCCCCCTGAATGACATCACTGGTTGTGACCCAATTTTTGGTGGTTCATGAAACTGAGGGCAGATGAGGCTATGTGCATCAAGGGTTAAACCATCTGCCGCCCAATCACCATTATAGCCACACCTCTTGGCAATTATAAATCAGGCAGCAGCCTCTAGGGCCTCTAGTCCAAACCTTTTGGGAAAGACTGGCCTCGTGGTTAAAAGGCTCCCCGAAAGAGCCAGAGCTGCAACTCAAGATGACCCACAACAATCTCAACTGCAAACAAGGCTCGGAGCAGCATTTGCTTCTGCTAGTGGACACGTGGTCTTTTTTCTGTTTTTAATGAAGAGTCCTGCCCCAGCAGCAATGAGATAGAAGTAAATTTTATCAGCAACAACAAAATTCTCCGTGGCTAAGGAGTGACTTCTTTTGGGCCACTACTCTGGGTGCTGCTTCAAAGTAATGGAAGCCCCGCTGCTCACCATGGCGGCTGGGTACAGGGGCTCGGTGAACGTGGTGAGGAAACGGTACATGAGGTTCACGGTGTTGGCGATGCCATAAAATGTCAACGAGCCGGCGGCATAGTCTAGTAGGACCCCAATGGTCTTGTAGTAGCACCCTTTCACCACATTCTGGATATTATTGTGCCAGACGGAGAACTTCTCCGAGTCCCACTCCAAGCACCACGAGTTGTTATTCCTACCCAGCATGTAGAACATGCAGCCTTTCTCAGTCCTGTGCCTGTAGTTGTAGGTGACTCCCAAGCACAGCCATGCATTGGACACCTCCGCCTCCCAGTAATGGCAGCCCTCGCAAAGGCTACGGGTGCACAAGAGCTGTGGCCAGTGGTTGAATCCTTGGCTGGGTTTCGAGTACTTCTCTAACAAGATCCCCATGTTCAGCACAGAGTGGGTCTCTTTAAAGAGGAAGAGCTCTTCATTGGCAGTGCTGGCATCAAAATTCAGATTGCAATAAACTGTTTCAGGAACGGCAAAAAAGAAAGAAAAGAAGCGTCAGAGGGAAGCAATTCAGGATGCAGGGCTGACTCTAGGAGCAGCAGGGCCCAATGCGGGGCATTCCCACGGCCACCCCCACCCTCCCTGTGGTGCTCTTCATTTACCAAGAAAAGCCCTTGTGGTGCCGTGTGCAGCATCTGGAAATAGTTGGAGGTGATGTGATGACATCACCGCCAACTGCTTCCAAAAGGCCCATTTTGGGCAGTTTGGAGGCAGGGGCTGATGGGAGGGCCCAAGGTAAAGCTGCTTTGCTCGCTCCACTGACT
This sequence comes from Lerista edwardsae, assembly GCA_029204185.1. Lineage (NCBI taxonomy): Eukaryota > Metazoa > Chordata > Lepidosauria > Squamata > Scincidae > Lerista > Lerista edwardsae. Next base: position 3,990 of record JAJKFI010034603.1, on the reverse strand, counting down.
AACAGCCCATAGAGATCCCAGCTGCAACTGCAGGCGATATGCTCACTGCACTAGTGCATGGCCTCACAAAGTGTGGGGCCCAATGTGATGACATTGGGCACATTAGCTTAAGGCCAGCCCTGCCAGAAAGGAGGACAAAGAAGAGCAGGCTGAGAATGCACAAAGCAACCTCCAGAACCAGAGTTACTGCAGATGACTGACATTAGGCTCTTGCCTGAAGCAGGAACCTCCACCAATTGTCTCTTGTCAAGACTACATAGCAATCCAATCGCCTTACAGGAGAAAGCTAGATGAACCTGGTAATTTATCTCATGGGGCTCATTGCTTCTGGAAGAAGCTCAGGGAAGCAAGAATGGGGCATTCCTGATGTTATCTTCACCATAACCCTGGGGGATGGGTTGCGCTAAGAGATGGCAATTGACTCACAGTATATCCACAGACCTCCATGGCTGAGGAGACATTGAAATCTGGGGGCCTATCAGTTGCCTCAAGCTGAGTGACTTGGGCTGACTTGCCCCAATTTGTACATCCTAAACAACAGCTGGGGTGGCAACAGGGACTGACCTCCCTAGCTGAATTCTAGAGCTCAACCCACTCATTCCACTGTAGATTCCACATTTTAACAGGGTTTATCAAGTGCCCTGAGCAGAGAGCAGCAGCAAACAAAGTGATCCTGGTCAAAGGTGCCTGCCTGAATAGAGGAAAAATTTAATAAGGCAATCTTGGTGGTTAAGCCAAGCAAGGAAGGTTGCAAACTACAAGTAAAGGCCAAACCCCAGAGTTGATGGCCAACCTGATCTCCTCTTATACTGCAGCACCTCCCCTTACACTCCTGCGATGCTGGAATCTGAAACTTTAGGATTGAGGTGCTTGGATTCTTTCTTTAGATTAGCTGGATAACTAGACACCTTCCTGTAGCAATTATTACGATGGTCAGTTCAGATCAAACAAGTTCAGCCAGTTGAGCTGAGCTGCTCTGCTCTGCCCTTGTTTGGCCCTTCTTCAGAAAAGGAGGGTCTTTTTTCATGCAGAACTTGCCAAGTGTCATTAGAGCCTTCTTTTCTGGCACTTGGTTGTAGACTATAAAAATGCTATCGATGATGCAACACTTACATCTCTAACACAGTGATGGTCTTAAGTGATTTCCATTATTAGGGCCACCCGTCAGATAATCTTTGGCACATCACATGCTGTTGTCATAAATGCAAGATGTCACCTATTCTCAGGCAGAAGTGGGATTAGGCACAAGTGGTATCATGTGCAGCAGAAGGATGAGTAAAGAGGCTCATTCCCATGCCCACAGCAGCCATGGCAAATCTCTTGAAATTCCCATGTGTGTCAGTTCCTTGTCTGGGACCAACCACTTGTGTGCAGCTTCCACATGCAAGATCGATGCATGTGATGAATTTACTTCTCCTTTGCATTTTGGAGGGACTGGGGAAAGCAGCTACAGCTAGGAGCTGGGAAAGCAGAGCAATTGAAACGCGCCTCCCCAAGTAAAAACAAAGGCTTCATTTGTATTTGGATTGAGTTCATTAGACTACCCTGTCTTTTGGCATTGATATCTCTCATGCATTAGAGGAGCAAAGGTCAATGTGGATTTCACTAAGCACAATATACCACTGTGCTGTTGGCGTTTCATTTATTCTTATGTTATGGTCTGACGTCTTTATGGTCTGGTGTTTTATACTTTGCATTTTCCCATTGCCATTTCTGTATTTCGTGGTTATCGTCATATATGCTTTTGCATCTCAATAAATGGTTTGATGTTGTATGCATCTTGGCTAAAATGCCATCATTGCAGGACTGTAGTAGAGTTTAGAAAATCTCTGTAGTAGAATATTCCTAGCAGGCTACCTCCAGTAGTTCTAGGCCAATTGTTTGCTCTGAACCACCCATGCCATTCTTCCACAAGCATTTTACTCCCTTGGGCTGCAGCAAATCCCCCTTCCCACAATCACTGTAACAACTTTAGCTTGCTGAGATCCATCAGTTAACAACCCTGCTCACTTCCACAGTTTAAGGCATCCCTGGACAACAGGAAGAAAATGAATGAAACGGCAGCACCTACACTTTAAGAGATTCTTCTGTTCTGTGGGTGGTGGTATCACTTCATAGGGCACCATTGTGATCCCTGAAAGAGGAAAGGGGCTGAAGTTATTTAATTGGAGCAGGTGGGTGAATATGTGTGTGCATAAGTGCTTCACATCACACATTAACAGCCACGAGAAGCCCTGATCCGAGCTTCATTTTTTAAGCGGCTCTTCATCATTTTGCAATTTCATTGCTAATTTTATCACTCTTGAAAGTAGCCATTTTAGGATGCAATCCTCTGCACAGTTACCAAGGAGGAAACACCTTTGAAGACAGTGGAACTTGTTTAGAGTAAACACTCATGGTATTACTCTGCACATCTGTAGTCACATTATGACAGGGTCCTTTGGCATTTTAAGAGCCTCAAAAAATCTCTTATGTGACGAGCTCTCACCATCTCTTGCTCTTCCCATGAAGTTGCCTTAATGAATGGTGGCAAGAGACCAGCAAGGGTTTATTTACTCAGGGCGCAATCCTAACCTGGAGTTAGGCCAGCAAAGTTTGGCTGACACCAGGGCCACCGTAAAGCGTGTTGGACCACTCTCGGAGTCGGGGGGGGGGGGATGGTGCATGTCAGTGTGTTGGCCTCCCTGACTCCGAGAGTAGTTCAAACGTGCTTTACAATGTCCTTTGTGCTGGCCAAACTTTGCTGGCCTAACTGTGCCGGCCTAACTCCAGGTTAGGTTTGTGCTCGCAGTTGCTTTTGCCCATTCATAGGGAATATAACAAAGAGCAAAGTTGCATCAGTTGGACATGAAAACTAGAGTAACCTGGCACAGACTGCAAGCAAGACAGCTTTGCAGAAGAGCTTCCCAGAGTCCGGCTTACTCACCTTTCTGAAGGACTTTGTTGATAAAGCAGAGTCCAACCATGGACAACTGAGCTTTCAAGTCAACCAATGTCTGTTTCAGCCCTACAAAACTGGTGGGTTCCTCACATTTCAGACCAACCACCGCTTCTGGGCAGCCAGTCATTGCCTTCACTTTTGGGAAGTCCTGTGGGAGCAATCCAGATTTCGAAGAGGTTACAATTCAGCAGAATGTTTTGGGAGCAAAGAATTTGGATATCCTTGGCACTGAAATTGAACTACTTTTGTTTATAAGTAAGAGAGTCACTTAACTATGCAGTCAGTGCTTTCATAAGTGTTTGACCCTTTCTGAATAGAACGACTCCCATTGTACAAATAGGCACATAGAGATATTTAACCTGATAATTATCTCTGGAAAATTAATAGTTTCAGTTCTTCCGTCATACTGTATTATAATCATATAGTATTATGAAATATTCAACTGTATTTGTACAGTGCTTTCTGATTAAGTACAGAGATATTTAAGATTACTTTTTAAAAATCACTAGCATTTTTCCTTTCTGATTCTCTAAGGCAGTGGTTTCCAGTATTTAGGAGCCCTCAGTCCACTGAGGCAAAAATTGGAATTGTGGACTACATGTAACCCCCCTCCACACACACACCCCCACACACAAAAAATGCAGTTGAATTTGTAATGATTAGTTAAGGTTTAATAGATATTTTTTAGATTTATCATTTATAGAGAGGATTTGTGGGCTGTTGCTTTAGTTGCCAGCTATGGCAATGGGTTGTCTATTTTCCTTCCTTGCTCACCCCTGCAAACTGGGCAAAAGACGCTTTTTCGAGTGGTGTTCCTCTTATATTTAGTAGGGGGAAAGTAATTGTCCCTATTCACTCCTCCACAGTGTCTTTTTTTTTTTTAGTGGCGGTTGCTGGTAGTATTCTGAATTTTTAAGTTTGTGAGCCCTTTTGGGACAGAGAGCCATTTAACTTTATTATTATTAGCCTGTAAACTGCTTTGAGAACTTTGTGTTGAAAAGTATGGATGGATGGATGGATGGATGGATGGATGGATGGATGGATGGATG
>JAJKFI010034602.1:0-20557 GCA_029204185.1 Lerista edwardsae | reverse complement strand
ATGGATGGATGGATGGATGGATGGATGGATGGATGGATGGATGGATGGATGGATGGATGGGGAAAGCACTTGCTCTGGGACATGCTAGAAGTGATTGAAGGCAAGTTTTTCTGAGACCTTTCTTGTGGACCAATTCTCAGGGTCTTGCAGACCACGGGTTGGAAATCAGTGCTCTCAGAGAACATAGCTAAGTGGCTAGATCTGTCATAATATGTATCTGCTTCTTATTTCCTTTCTGTGATCAGTCCGAGAATCAGGCTGTTTATTAGGTAGACTGAGGGTGGAACTACATGTTAACTTGATATTTGCATGTTCCTAAACCCATATTCACCCAGACAGATGATTCCAGCTATGTAAACAGTCCATTCCTGGTATTAACATCAATTTGTGTCAATATACAGTTACTGTGGCAGAGACTGTTTTCTCGCATAATATGGTAGGCAGAGGTGCACTGCTCCAGCACCCAGGGCAGTGACATCACAATGTCATGTGATATTGTGACATCAGTTCTGGTTCTCTCTGAAAGAGTGCTTGCTGCTGCAGCTTTGCACCCTCCAGTGGAGGCTTCCCTTTGAAGGAGAATGAATGGGGGGGCATGGTATCACCAATACCTCCTCCAAAAGTAGGGAAGAGCCTGAGGGGCAATCATGCATTCCCCTTAGCGTAGTGTCCAGGGGCATCTGCCCCTCAGGCTCCACCTTCATTACACCTCTTGTGGTAGGATACCACTTATTTATCGGCCCAGTGAAACCTCTCCCAACTGTCAAACAACAAATAAATTTTGCATCTCTTGGCATTTTTATAGCAAAGGAGGATTCAATTTTCAGCAGCTACTTGCTGGTGATTTTAAAATCAGCCTATGCTTAAAAAAAACCACTTCAGAGCAAGGGCAGACGAGGCTAGGAGGGTCACATAAAGTCTCTTGCACAACATAGCTCTGTATGTTTTGAAGGCAGCTATTGCCAGCACTGAGGTCAGGGCCCAGAAATGGCATGAAGTGGTGTTTTGTAAACATGCAAGAAGAGTGATTGAATAATGGGCAGGTGATGAAAGTCTGGCCATTCGAATATGCCCTCTGCCCTCCTCTGTCACACTTGTTCTTGGCTCCTTTCTGAGCAGAAGAAAGGTGAAGAAATAGTGGGGGTATTTCACTCCACAGAACAAACACTGAAAGACATTCTCTCTCTCTCTCTCTCTCTCTCTCTCTCTCTCTCTCTCTCTCTCTCATTGCCTCCACTGCTAATAAGGGAGCATAAATGGCAACAGTTTGAGGGAAACCTTGTCCATTCGAAGGACCAAGAATGAAAGACAGCAGCTATGAGGCCCGTGGAAATAGCAGTTTCTTCAGCAATGCTTCCTCTTCCCCTGTCAATATGCTAGAGATGACAATCTCAGTAGTGGAGCACAAGCTTTGCTTGCAGAGAATCCCAGTTTTGTACTTTGGTATCTCCAGTGAAAAGGACTCTGGCAGTGGCAGGACTTGGAATGCCTGACATCTCGGAGAACTACCGTCAGTAAGAAGGTTGCACTATGCTAGGTGGACCAATGGTCTGATTTGGGGCCAAGTTGTACATGACAATAAACCTGCCATTTCTTAAAAAATGGAAAAGTGGACAGGAAGTGGGCCTAGGCTCAGTGGTGGTGATAAGGAGTGCGTGGGGCGTGTAGGCCTCACCTGGTGACACATTCAAGGGAGGTGACAGAACTAACTGGCCAAAATTAAAACCTTGGTATTTTCAAATAATACCATCATGTTATACATCATGTGTTATTTACAGCAGAATGCAATAAAATAAACTGCATCGAAATATCTATGTTCTATCAAAAGTTATAGCTAAAAAACAAGAAAAAGGAAACACCTGTCTTCTGTAACAAAAAGCAGATTTCCTTAACTCAAAACTGACCAATGAAACTTGTTGTTCTGAGCCAATGAGCTGTTTTTATGACACAATGGTGAATCAATAAGGTGTCAGAATGAGGCACAAAGCGGTTTATAGGCAAATAATAATAAGTCAGCTCTCATTTTCTTGTATCAGAGCTAATAGTAGAACTCTTATTCGGTTGCGTGAGTGTCATCAAGTTGGCCACTGGTTTTTGTTGGTTACTGATTTGTTGGGCAGCATGTATTGTTATATAATTAAACAAACAAAAAAACCATAGTGGTGCCACTGCATTTAGGTAGTACATATGATATTGTAATTTATTCTGTATGGTCTGCTATGGGAGGAAGTCCATCATGGAGGTGATGCAGTGGTCTCTCGCTTTGGGTGACACAAACCCTAGTGATGCCACTGTCTAGGCTAAGGAACATTCCCATGACGTTTTCCTGACCAAAATCATCCAAATAACAAAAATTCAACAAAATAGCACAACAGCTTCATCCATTTTTAAATGTTCCCTTCTCCCATTCTAAATGCACAGTATTTTCTACAGTGCATTTATTTGTCTTATTACAAAGCTGGATTGACTAAAGTCATAGGACAGGTCAGCAGTTTCTAAATCAAGCCGATTTCCAATTCCAAACTGAAATTCTATGCCAAGAAAATACAACACATTCAAGAATAAATTAAGCTTATTTTTCTTTTCAAACTGCAAGGAAATAATGGAGGGCGTAATCCTGACCAACTTTCCAGCACTGCCATAGCTGTGCCAATGGGACATGGGCTGCATCCTGCAGTTGGGGGGGGGGGTGCAGTCACAGAGGCCTCCTCAAGGTCAGGGAATTTTGTTCCCTCAGCTCAGAGCTGCATTCAGCCCAGTGCTGAAAGGTTGGTTACGATTGCACCCTGAGTAATCATGCAAAACACATAGTTGCATAAATTCATGACAACTATTCTCACGGCAGTGCTGGTGTGGTGTCATGAAGGGGCTAATAACCCAATCCTGTTCTCCCCCCCCCTTTGGTGTAGCCACACCAAAAAGGCACGCTCCGTATCAAGCAGGGGTGATGGAACGGGAGGCTTTGGAAGAGAAAGGACAGTTTAATCCCTGTAGGCATCCCACGTCTCCTCAGACCTTAGCCAGCAAAATTGCTGGTGCATGATTGTGAGCTGTTGGAGGGCACTTTTCATAAGATTACCACAAACAACCTGAAACAGAGTGCCTATACCTTTAACCATTGTATAGAAGAGGGTATTTGGGCAGGTGCAGCTCATCATGGAAGGGTTTCAAAAGCTGTCCCTGCCCAAATTCCCTCTTCTATGCAATATTAAAGATGTAGGCACTCTGTCCCAATTTGTATCTGGTAACCCTAACTTTACAGCCATCTTTTTTTTTTTTTTGCCAGAGGAACTGCAAGGCCCAATAGAATAGGGTAGTAAGAGACTGAGCGTGCAATCCAAAGCAGAAGATCTGCCTGCGCAGCATTCCCTGCACTGTGGAGGGTGTTGCAAACATGCCACAAGGCACGTTTCGTGCACCCAGAGAGTAAGCAGCACCAGTGGGAAAGCAGGTGAGGTCGTGCCGGGTGGAAGGAGGGTGGACCTGGGGTGAGGAGAGTGAAATGGGCTGGATCAGACTGGAGGGGGATCAGCAGAGCAGGCTTGCGCTGTAGCCTAACCCCCTTCCCAGGCCTGCTGGAATGATACCAGGTCGTTTGGACTTGCACCTATTTAGCAGGCACAGATCCAAGTAACCCAATAGGGCAGGCTGGGGGGTTACTTGAGGTCAGGGGAGTAAAAATATCCCCTTACCCCAAGGGGACCTCCAGCCTGCTCCTAAGCTGTGATGGTTACTGCAGAAGCTGTGTGGCCCACTGCACCAAGCACAGCTTAGGACTGGGCTGCAAGTTGTGAATCAGAACTTCCCTGGTTCAAAGTTGGCCTCCAATGTGAATACACTTTTGATAAGCCACTTTCTCCACAGAAACATGGGGGGTAATAATGCTAACTTACTTTACGGGGTTATTTAAAGATAGCAACAATTCTTGTGAAGTGCTCTGAGCATCGGGCAGCACTGTGAAAAAAGGCTTATTATTTTCCCCGGCAACTCAAGAACGTTTTTGTAACACCTCGGATGTTAAAAGAACAAGGGATCGGGTGAGGGGGAAGTCATCCTGTGGCAAGAGGACTTCCACTTGGAATGAGCCAAAGAGACTCTGCAGACGCCTAAAGACAAGGCAGCCTTTCTTCCCCATGAATGGCTGTAGGTCATTGCTGTCATTGCTGCTGAGGTGAAGATGCTGTAAAGCTAGGGTTACCTGTTACAACCGGGGACAGAGTGCCTATACTTTTAACCATTTGTATAGAAGAGGGAATTTGGGCAGGTGCAGCTTTGGAAACCCTTCCATGATGAGCTGCACCTAAAAGGAAACACTTTTTTACCCAGTGGGTAATTAAGCTATGGAACTCCTTCCCACAGGAGGTGGTGATGGCGTTTGGCCTAGATGCCTTTAAAAGGGGACTGGGCAGATTTCTGGAGGAAAAGTCCATCATGCCATGATGGGTGGTGCAACCTCCTCATATTAATAGTAGGCTACTTCAGAATGCCAGGTGCAAGGGAGTGGCAACAGAATGCAAGCATCTTGTCTACTGAGACCCCTTGGGCACCTGGTGGGCCACTGTGAGATACAGGAAGCTGGACTAGATGGGCCTTTGGCCTGATCCAGTGGGGCTCTTCTTATGTTCTATAAAATGGTTAAAGGTATAGGCACTCTGTATAGGCCCTGTCCCAAAGTGGGAGGGGAAAGGACAAAACAGAGTGTGGGGAGGATGGTGAAGGGGAGCAGAACCAGAGGCAGGGAGAGGGCAAAACAAGGCAGGGGGAGATGAGCAACAGCCGGAAAAGTCTTTGGAGCACAGGTGTACCTACCTGTGCAGCGTTGGCAGCTAGTCACCATAAGGAAAATCAAACACACTCCCAAATCTCTCTAAAGTCTTTTAAACATAGAAAATCATTGCAGAAAATTAGCATCAGATTTAGGCCACAATCCTAACCAACTTTCCAGCACTGACATGGCTGAGCCAATGGGGTTTGTGCTGCATCCTGCTGTGGAGTGGTAGCCACAGAGGCCTCCTCACAGTAAGGGAATGTTTGTTCCCTCACCTCGAAGCTGCATTGCCCTTACCCCAGTGCTGGAAAGTTGGTTAGGATTGTGCCCTTAGTCTCACACTAGAATGAAAGTGTCTTGTGAGTACCAAAACTTCCTCAGCAGCAGCTGCATCCCTGAGCTGCTGTACACTCCTTTATGGTACAAATCATGGTAAGTGATTTGCAAGGCAAGGAACTACTGTAGCAGGCCAGTTCCCTCCCAAGTTTGACACTGTGTTAAGGACGGTCATGTATGCATTCCTTGGTCCAGTGCATATGGCTTGTGGCAGCTGCTGCTGCTGCATACTCATGGTAGCACCCCCAGCATGGGCATCGAGTCCAGGTGGGATAGGAAAGATCCCAGAAAATTTCTGGGTCCCCTCCTTTGACCCTGGGTTCAGGTACAAATTACGCCCTGCACCCAGTAGTGAAATTCAGGGGGTTCGCCCAGGTTCTATAGAACCATTGTTAAATGGCCAGGCCCCGCCCATTCACTTACCTCGGCTGGCTTCGGATTTTTTTTTGGCTCCGGCTCTGATGTCATAGAACTGGTTGTTAATTCATCTGAATTGCACCACTGCCTGCACCCCCACCCCCACCCCATGGTCCCTGTCTGCAGACAGCTTTCAGGGGTGGAGCCTATTTTTCCTTTCAACAAGCTTGACTGATAGAACTACCAGTTTTACATACAGGGAATGTGAATAAATACAGTGATGTCCTGGGCAATCCAATAAGTCCTTCTGTGAGTAGTGTCTCCCAAGGTAAAGGCCAGGTACAACCCAGCATAAAGACTCATTTTACATTTTTTCCAAGGGCTCTACAACAATCAGGGTCATCCCTGCTAGGCCACACCCAGGCTGCTAGATCATGCAAGCGGAAGCAAATATCAATGGCTCCGCCTGCACTCCAGTCTCAAGAGTGGAAGAAAGTGAACTCTACCTGCAGGAACTGCTGGTCACTTGGGTCGTCCACGAGAGTTGCCAGCCACAAATTCTGCTGCCTGAGATCAGCCAGCTGCTCTTGCCTGTGCTGAATGGAATTTCCCATTCCAACTAAGGCTGATCGTTCCTCTTGGTCTATAAAGTCCATCACTTTGGTCTGCAGTCGTTTGAGCTCTTTCATGACCTCGGAAAAGGCCCGGTTCACTTCATCTCTTGCATTTTTCACCACTTTCTGAAAGGGACCAGAAACATCAAGCCAGGGGCAGATCCAGGAGCAGTGGAGCCCAATCCGGGCATTCCTGTGGGGCCCCCACCCTCCCCGTAGGACCCCCCAAAAGCATTTGTAGTGCTGCATGTGGCACCTGGAAATAGTTGGTGGTGACGATGTCACCTCCAACTGCTTCTAGGAGGCCCGTTTTGGGCAATTTGGAGGCAGGGGCAGATGGGAGGGCCCAAGGTAAAGCAGCTCTGCTCACCTCACTGACTTACAGCCCGTAGAGATCCCGGCTGCAGCAGCAGGCAATATGCTCACTGTGCTGCTGCGGGGGGCCCCCAAAGCACAGGGCCCCATGTGACGGCATTGGTCACATTGGCTAAAGGCCAGCCCCGCACCACGCTCACTAAAATGTCTTCACTTACCGTCTGTTCTCATTTAGTCCCTCTCTATGGAATGATTGGGCTGGAATTCTTAATTACAATTTAGAACCACTTCAGAACCCATTTGCCCCACTTTGATACAAAGACATACAAGGTTCTCGGCAGGGTCAAACTCAGAAGAGGCTCTGTAGCTAGTTTCCAGCAAAAGGGGCTGCACATAGTGCTGAAGGGCTGGGGATTTATGGCAACATGCTTCTGTTCCAATCTGGGACGGGGAGAGGAGGGATATCGGAGGACACCCCCCTTTCAGAGCTGCCTGAGTGCAATGTACAGTACTATGTGTGGGTGTGTATGCACAGCAAGCTCGACTCCCCTCCCACAACTGTGCTAAGCTTGAGAGCCCCCTCAGAGCCTGGTGCCAGCCCTGCTGAGATGGTTCCTACCCACAGAATGCAGAGACTCCAAAACATACAGGTACAACCCAAGGAATGGTGGTTCAGCACTGAATGGCACTATGCCCCTGAATTGACATCCATCGTGTTTTGTGTATTCAGCTCCCTTTCTAGCTGCATTCTCTGAAGCTTTCTCACCATAAGATAGTTCACTCTCCCCCTGTGTTGCTGACTGTCCAATGCCAACATCAAGATCTGATTTTCCACATTGGCATGTACTCTTCTGACGTCCCCCTGGAAAAAAAATAATTAAAATATGAAAGCAGCATCTAGGACACTCGGACATACATGTATGTCATCTGCTTCAGAGGCACCAATTGTCAGATGTGTGATAGGCATTCAGAACAGGCAGGGCCTTTTCAGTAGTGGTGCCAGCCCTTTAGAACACTTCTCCCTGCAGGCCAGATAGGTACCTATATGGTATGTCTTCAGGTGTAGGGCCAAGCTCTGCAAGAATGCACGCATCTGCCACTGGGCAATGTTGCATTGGTTGCATTGCGATTCTTTTTATGTTACTCTCTCCTGATTTTGGCAAAATGGGTTGCTGATTTGGAATTTGTTTTGATTATTTTATGATGATTTTATAGTTAACAAATATGTTATTTTGTTGGTATTTTGGGTTTTAGGCCACTGGGGTGCTTCTGTGCCCACTAGAGGAGGGCATCATATACATGTTTAAGATAAAAACAAACATCAACTTCCAACGGGATGGATGCTGGATAACTTGCAAACAAAAGTGGAGGAGAATTGTGCTTTAAGCAGACGGGGAGGAGGAGACCTATTGGTATGGCATCACTTTCAGATTCTCACAGCCACTTCCAGAATTATGAAGTGGCTGGAGCATGTGAGCACTCACAGCAGCAGTTGGGGCAAAATCACCCCAGCCACTGTTGGGACTGCCCAGGTGCTGCAGTGGCTTCCCGACTCCGGAACCAACTGGAGTGCACATGCATTTACAGTGGCGGCTGGGGTGATTTTGCAAAATGTGAGAACTGCCCCAGCTGCTGCTATGTGTGCCCACACTCTGCCATCGCTTCCTGACTCAGAGCGCAGTCCTAACCTGGAGTTAGGCCGGCACAGTTAGGCCTTCACAAGGGCCACCATAAAGTGTGTTTGGACCACTCTCTGAGTCAGGGAGAGTGCATGGCGCACCTGTGTGTGTTGGCCTCTCTGATTCCAAGAGTGGTCCAAGACATGCTTTACATTGTCCTTTGTGCCGGCCAAACTTTGCTGGCTTAACTGTGCCGGCCTAACTCCAGGTTGGGATTGTGCCCTCAGGGCACCTTGTGTGAGTACCACGTCTGGTCTCACTTATGAAGACAAGCGCACCTTGTAAAGCGCTTTTATGCTTTTTCTCAAAGCAGCTTCCAGGAAAACAAGACTTTACAAGGTGCACTTCAAGGCCCAATACTCACTTCCTTCTTGATCCTTTCCTCCTTGAGAGAGATGGCTTCGTGATTCTTGTGCTCCTCCCGAACACAGATCTGGCAGATGAACTTGCCTTCCATTTTGCAAAACAGCTCGAGCAGCTTGCGATGCTTCAGGCACACCTTGTCCTTCAGGTCCCGGACGGGCTCTATCAGCTGGTGGTTCTTGAAGGTCTTGTCTTCATAGTGAGACCGGATGTGGTTCTCGCACAAGGCAGCCATGCAGTGCAGGCAAGACTTGACTGCCTTGAGCTTCCTGGGGCAGCAGAAATCACACGCCACGTCTCTCGGGCCCGCCACCTTCCTTGTCCCCTGTGGCTCTTCTCGTGAGAACTTCATGGTGATTTCTCCCAGGGTTATGTTCTTACGGAGCTGAGGTCTTGAGCTGAAGGGCTCACGGCACTGAGGGCAGTAAGGTTGTTCTCCAATCATGGCCTGGTGGTCCCAGTAAACCTGCAGACAGTCCATGCAGAAGTTGTGTCCACAGGCTGTGGTGACAGGGTCTCTGAACACCTCAAGGCATATTGGACATATAATGTTGTCCTCCAGGAAAAGAAAGCCAGTCTTGCTCATGGAAGCAGGAAACTTTTTTGGCTGGGACTCTGCCGATAGGACTAGGCTTGCAAAGTTCTGGAAAGCAGGCCTGGCACCTGTTGCCGTTTGTTGTTTAAAAAAAAAAGAATAGTGGATGAATTGTATGAGTTCCAACTGACAACCAACCAATTCATACTGAATTGTAGGAGTTTCAGCTGAAAACCAGCAGCCGAATCAAACAATTGTTCTGACAATAAACCAAAAACCAACCGGAATGCTTCCTTGTTTTAAGAAGATATTAATTCATCAATGTGTCCATTAACTGGCATTAATTGCATTCTTTCCGGAGAAAGGGCAATGGCTCTTCCAAGGCTGAGCCAGGCTGGCAGCCAAGATTTTTGTGAGGACTTGCATAATTAATTTTTTTACAAAAAATTAGATAAAAAATGAATCATGCTGCCCAATTAATCAGGGGCACCACTTTAGTCAATCGAAAGGTTTGATTTTTTTAAATTAGTTACTATAACCACTTAATTAAGCCCTAAAGCTAGAAGAGACTGCTTTAATGGTTGCTCATTCATTCACTTTTTGCACTACTCTGTAGAAACCGTTCAGTTACAACCTAAAGTGTTATATCAAAGAACTGCTGTGTTTTCTTAGTGCTTTATTGTGTTTTTAGCTGCTGTGTTTTTTCTGCTATAATTTAGCCCTTGCTGTGGTGTATTTGTTATTAACTGATCCAAAACAGAGAATGCATGATGTGAATCCTAAAAATAACATAGAACATAAAAATTATCAGATCTGTTTGGAAGGTTGAAATTGGGGCTGGGAGTACTTTATGCAAAGGATTTATTTGCATAATTATTTAGACATCAATGATCTGAGGCTGTTGGTGGGTTTTTTCCCCCAATAATTTAAAACATGTTGACAAGGACAAGAGTTGGGCGGCAGCTACTTTGATGTTTAACATTACACTAATCACTAATTTTCTGCACACTGGACTAAAAATTAAAATTCTCACTTGCACAAGCCAAAGTTAGGGTTTTTGTTTTTTTTTACCCTAAATGAACTCTGGTGTGGTCCACCTATGGGCTTTTCTGCACACTCAAAGCTCTGTGAAATAGCGCATTATAGCAGCAGAATATTCCATCTATATGGTTGTAGGTGAGCTCTGATTGAAATGTGTCACTCATGTCACCTGTGCATGCTGAATCACATAGTGTAGGGATGCTCAATTTGCAAATTTTTTACAAACACCTGAAACCTACAATCAGCAGATCTACAGCCAGAAATGTTGTGATGAAAGGGCCCAAGAATGCACTTGGCTGAGAACAAATTCAATGCAGAACAGGCAGAAGCTGCATACAGGTAGCCTATCGTTCAACTGTAGTAAATGTTAATAATGCTTCTAAAATACACACTTAAATTAAGGCCTTAATGATAATCAATTATCTCTTGCAAAGGGTAGTACCCAAGTTCCAGTTGGTCTAAAGTATAACTCACAAGCTGCTTAGTAAATGTGCAAAGTAAGTGTGGCCTAGAAGTGTGTCAACTCTACACAACAAATGGGAAATAGTGTGTTCAGTTTAGAATACGCTGGTGGGCAGTTTCTTGATTTCTTGCCTTGTGGCACCCTATAATGGAATAATGCACTCCTTCAACTTTCACTAGAAGAAATACACTTCAAAAATAAAATGGAAGGCAAAATTTCTCTCTGGATGCAGGAAGGGGTTTACTTTTACAGTAGGAAAGAGGAACAGTGAGCTATCCCCTGTGTTTCCACACGAGTGTCTCAACCTACACATATATTTTCATAAGGAGGCAACCTACTCAGTACAGTGACTCATGCAGAGATCAACAGGCAGCCTCCTTTGAGGCTAGAGGCATCTGCTGCACTTCTACATTGGCTTATTCAGGGCCCAATCCTATCCAATTTTCTGGTTCCTGTGCAGCCACAATGAAACCCTGAGTAAAGGGAACAAATGTTTCCTTACCTAAAAGAGGTCTCCATGACTTCCTCCCCCACTGCATGATACAGGACATGCCCATAGTTACTTCTGATGCAGAATTACCTAACCTCAGTAGAGGCCAACTGAAAGCAGGCAGGACTAGTAGAGTGAACCATGAAGAAGGTCAGTTGATGCCCCCCCCCCCCGTGGATGGGAATTTAAGAAATTTATTTCTCACAAGACCGTGTGCTCTCCACCACAGTTTTAGAATTATTGATAGACCACATATGAGGATAGACTAGAATATATAGGGTAACTGATAAAAGCTATTCAGAAATTGAATCCTTAACTGAATGCAGGGGGAATAATTAGGTTCCTTTTGGCAATTAAAATGGCATGATCCTACAATTCAGAAAATGGGTGAATTCTAATCAGTGAACCAGTTCCCCAAACTCACCTTGTTATCCGAGATACAAGCTCACTTGTGGTGCCCTGTAACACTGATAAATAATCTGGCAAGATAGCAACTAGTTGACATTATCTGAAAGTCCACCTCCACTGCTCCACACGCAGATAGATCCGACTCTCAACTCCAGTAACATCAGGTTTTCAGTTGTGTTTCTCTTGGCGCCACACAGCATCTCCCATTGAGGAGGAAAGGATCTGGGTTTGCTAGGTGACATCACAGTTCAAACTGCAAGGGGGATGTCATTCAACCTGGTTATGATGTCATTGCACAGGCAGATTCAAATGAAACAGTAATTTCATCTCTGGGCTGCCCTTGCAAGAAGCAGCAGACTGTCAAAGAAATGACAGAGTGGACTAACCATGTGGATTGGAAGGAGGATATTTAAAACAATTGTATCCCACTTTTCTTACCTATAGATGTCTCAAGACTTTTCTGCTTTTGAAGGAGGCTGGTGTTTAGCTGTCTTTGAACTTTGGGGCAGTATAAAGAGAGGCAGCAGCCTCACCTTCCCTGAAAAGTCCTGCTCTTAGAGGATGCCTTCAGAAGGCACAGTCACTCAGAGCAAAGCGTTGGATGTCGAGCAGAGCTTGTCTGAACTGCGAAAGCACATTTGGGTGAAGATTTCCCTTAAAGTGTCAAACCATGCAATGCAGCAGTTCCCAAACTGTAGGTCGGGACTCTCCAGTGGGTCACGAAACTGACAAGCTGATAGCCGACAGGTGTATCAAGTCCTATGGCAATGAAAACAAAGCAGCATGTGTGCTTTTACTTATAAGTAAGCAACCCCATGCCTTGGTCCACTTTGAAGGACAGGCTGAGGGGAATGCAATGCTACCAGAATGACCCCAATCCAATGAACGCAGGCCCAAACACTCAAGAAGGAAATCCCCACCCCTAGCTGAGCAGGAAACTATCCTGAGCCTTATGGAAAGTGAAACTGAGCCACCTGTGGGCTAATGTGCCTTGACTCTTATTGTAGGCCAGACAACCATGAACAGAAGACCACCAGCATGGTCCCAATCTGAGGAACGTGGCACTCACATGCTCCAGACGTCAGTCCCCCACCATAGTCAAAAGGATAAACACAAAGGCTTGAGCAGCTGGAGAGACTGGTTTTTAAAAAAAATTTTTTTGTAAAGCTAGGTGGGTCATGATACAGTGTTTTAAAAAGGGGGTCCTAGTGCTAAAAGGTTGAAGTAATAGTTTTGCCCTCTCTTTTTAACTTGGTGCAGATAAATTCTTGCTGAACCAACCAAATTCTTGGTTCAAGAAACACAAAATGTAATACTTTTGTACAGTATCAGTTTCTGTTGGCAAAGTGAACATATAGTGTTGCTGTCGAACCAAAGTGCAGCCATCTTAAGTCTTTTGTTTAGTCACTAGTCTAAAGCTGCTGAAGTATGTAACTGTTTCTCTTTGCTGTCATTGTTTTCACTCATTTGCCCCCGCCTGTAACCTTCTCTATCCAGTGCTGCTAGCCCTCACACTAGATAGAGAACTGGTTCAAGCCAGCAGAGCTGCCTTCCTTATCAAAATGGTCACAGCATATTCTCAAGGCCCAATTAACACAGAGCTTCTCATGTCCCAGCCCCTGTGTAGTAATTTTCCACCAAGCAGCAGCTTGAGGGGGGGGGGAATATAAAAATGATTTGGAATTGTATGCCTTTGCCTTTTTCTCTGTCTGCCGAGCGGGGCAGGGAGATTGGTCCGCCTGCACAGGTGTAATAAAAATGACCCTCATACTCTCTCGTTTGAATACTTTTGTACAGGATCAGTTTCTGTTGGCAAAGTGAACATACAGCATAGTCTTACAGTTCTTGCTGAACTATTTAGCACAAAAGAAACAGGATTAAATGTTTTACAAATGTTGTCTCATCTCCAGACCTGCCAGATTGTTACTGCTATTGAGGTGTTTAGAGAGATGGCAACTCCTATGCATCAATATTTCAGGATCAATTATTTCCCTCATAAGAAACAGTGACGAAGCTGGGGTCAGTTTATAAGCTCACCTTCCTGCATCATCTTGCATCCTGCATCATCCAATCTATCTTGCTTCTACCCAAAATCCGGAACAGGAACATGAATGAAGCTGACCAAAGCAGTTACTTTAAGCAGTGACAAAATATGTGATCATTCTGCCACTGCTCCTGTTCCCAGGTTAAAAAAAAGAACTGAATGGATCAAAAAAGCAAGTGTGGAAAGGCTGAGGGGACAGTGATAGACACTCTAGCCCACTACTCTCCTCTCCAGACTTCCTCTTCTGTTTCATTCCCCTCTTTCTTTTTGAATCCACAGAACAGAAGGTAGACTGGCTGAGACCGGAGGCTCATGCAATGTTGGGCAAGGCAGTATAGCAAAAGGTGCTACATTTCATGGATGTGCAGGATCGGCATGCTGCCTTAGGCACCAAGAAGTCACGGATAGCCCTGCCCAAATCAGATTAAATTATGTTAAGTACATCCCTTCATAAGCTTACATCAGTATATTCAATATACAGAATGACGAACTGCAAAATAAATTGTAATGTTACCAATTTATTCAGATAATTATTCTTCGTAACCTAAAAAGTTGAAAAGTAGTAACTGGAAATGAAACAAGCTTGGTAGTATTAATAACATACAACTGATTAAAACTGAATTTTTTAAATGTTGTAGATTTGATGTACAACAAATCAAACCAGAAAGGATAGCACCCCTGAAATTTCCTTACATTGTTATAAAATCTAAACTGGCAGAAGTTAAAACAGGATTGCAACTTATTTTATTCCAAGCAAACAAGTGAAAATGTCACTTCAAGGGAAGTCTGCAAGTTGTTGTAATTAGCTACACCTATCCAATCTTGACATTTGGCCATTTTACTGCTCTGCTTGGTAAATGTGCAAAATTTCTTGAAGTTGGGACACATTGTCTTGATTCTATAATTATGACAATATTCAAGCACTACCATCTGGTACAACTATTCTCCCTCACTGTCCCTCCCCCACCCCATGCTTGCTATTTACATCGAAACAAACATGCTGGCCAAACATTGTGATTAACGTTATGTCTGATGTGATCCTAAGTAGGTAGTGTAAACAGGCACATGGTGTCTCTGTTGCCCTTTATCCATTCCATGCCACTTCCTTGTGCTTGTTCTGCTTTGGGTAGTAAACCTTAGAAGCTTGCAAACTTTCACCAACTGAACTTTGACTACTAGAAGCTGCTTCTCTTTTTGGCATCGTGTCGACAGAAGGAGGCTACTAGGGCTGCACTCCAAATACATACAAGAGAGCAGGTCCCATTGAACATAGTGAGACTCATTTCTGAGTAAACATGAATAGGGCAGCACTGTAAATCCCAGCAACCTGCTGCCATACCTTGCTACGGAGGAATTGTATATGAAAGACGCACATCGACTCCTTACTACAGGCAAGAACAGCAAGGCGCAAGAAAATAGTTGAAACACTCAAATCATGTCAGAATCTTTATTGGAAAAAAAATCACAGCATCTCCATTATTATTCAAACACATTTAATAAACAAAGAGAAACAGTAGCAAAGGGCACTGACATGTGACAAACTGTACAAAACCTCTAGGTTTGCAGGCAAAACCTGAGGGTGAGGAGCCCACGGCCCAGCTGCGGAGGTCCGAGGAGCAACCCCAACCCCTTTGCAGATAACCCCCCTCCCCTCGGACCACTCAGTCACCCCTGAGAAAAATTGATTAAAATGTGCAGAAACAAAGACACTTTTAAAGAGAAGGTTACCTCCAACCTTGCTGTAACGGAACAATTAGCCACTGGGAAATTGAACCTGTCACTGGGTCTCCAGGGGCTAGCTAATGCTTTAAATAAAACCTTCGCAAGAGATGCAAATCCCACAAATTAATATCTGTCCTGCCATTTGCTTATCTCTTCCCAGTTTACTGCCTTCTGCAGGGAGAAAGAGGTTTTTTTTTCCAGCTTTAGCTTAGGAGAGAACGTTTCGACCGAGATAAAGGCAAATGGAAGGAAAAGCCCTGTTGCTATAAAGGCAGAGATGCAACTGGTACAGAACATGGAAGCCAGCTCTTGAGATTAACAGGGCCTGAAGGTGACCTGTCTCATAGTGGAGAAAGCATATCACAGGTGGATGAGCTGGAACGGTGTCTTGCCGTAGCTGGATTTCAAGCCCTTAAACTAGGAAAGCCAACAGCTTTTCCAATCCCTAATACTGTTTCTATTTCCAACTAAACGGCTTACCACTCCAGGGAGGGTCCCAACCAATTTAACTGCTTTAGTCGAGACTGCTTAAGGAAAGGTAGGGATGTGTTCCAAGGCAAATGTGTTCCAGTGAAGAATTAAGTCCACTGAAAACCTCTCACTAGTTGTCAGCAGCAAGTGGAATAAGCAGGATAGGGTTGCCCCATGTATCAGGTAGAAACACTGATTTCCCTCAGAGAAGGTTTGTTCAACCTCACTGAATGGAACTTCCAGTCTTGCTGTCATACATTATGCCAAGCCAGACACGGCCCATCCCGCAATCTAATTTTCCTCCAGACTTAAACAGAGCAGTTCCCAAGGGCACGATGTGGGCAACAGAATGATAATCTTTTTATCCTGTCTGTTGTTCTAACATCAGGCACTCCTCAAATGGGGCCTCCCCATGCATGGTGTTTTTGGTGACCATAAAACAAAATTAAAGAAAACAAAGCAATGAGGTATTTTGTTTTGGTCAACTAAAGCTACAAAGGTCTCCTTCCAAGCAAACCTAACACTGCTACGTGCCCAGCAAGGTGGGGGATGAGTTGGGTTAGGCCATGTTGGAAATGGCAGCTACTCTTGGCATGATCAGCCGGTTTTTCTTTCAACTAGTTCATATCACCTCCCACTCCCCACCCCCCCAGAGGAGAAAGGAGATTATGAGGGTACACATGAATGCTATACATCTGTGGTTCTTATACTGCCTAACAGCACATACACACCTGGTTATTTCTCAGTTGTGGACACACACCGACAACGGCTGAAGGTACATGATACTCGGAGATTTATGTACACATCACAGTGTTCGTTAAATCCAGCCAAGACATACAGGCTAGTCGTGCCAATACCAACACATTTATAAATGGGAAAGGCAGGGTAGAACGGGAAAGTTGGTCTAATTCAATACAGTATGGAGCCAGTTGAGTTTCAGCAGCTGGTAAGTGACACGATTAGTCTCAAGACTTTTGGCACAGTCCATTGTTACAGAGACTGAACTAGTACATGTTACTCAAACTCTAACCTCCAGTGAAGATTTGGAGGTATGTTGGCAGAAGTGATGGGGAAGCTCTGTGATATATGCACAAGAAAAGTGAAACGCAATAGAAGATGGGGTGAAGGAAATTAAGTGTCAAACTTGACTTAACCTCCTTTGCTGTATTGGTGATGAGGTCTCCCATGCCCTCAAGAGCAGTCTATTCACAGTCCTCCCCTCTCAGCCCTAAAATTCACAAGGAAGAAATAGGAAGCCTCATTACCCAACACCATAAAACATGGACACAATTACTGCAATTCCTTGGCGGAAAATCCCAAGGATGTCACTTGGAGTAAGTGATCACAGGGCAATATGGGAGCTTCCATTATTGCCTGGAGAAGAACAAATAAAATCATTCCAGTTTCTCTGAAACTTTGGTTTAATATATCTGGGGCTTAACTCAAGGCCAAGATGACTAACAAGAAACAAAGCTAAGATGTGGAGGGGAGGTACCATGCACAAGTGCCTAAGGGATTCCATTTACCACAACTAGGAGGGGACATTTCACTGATTAGGGATGGCACAAATTCACTGACATGATCAGTGAGTCCCATTTGGCTAAGATTAGAATTCAAGAGAGGCACAACATTTTCACGTCCATTCAAGGCATTCCGAACGAAAAAAGTTACAAGAGTTCACATACCACTTTGGACAAGAAACATCACAATAGTTTGGCAACTTTCAACCCTCCCCAAGTCCCCCCCCCCCCGTGCAATGCCCCTTAGTTATTTGGGAAAAGATGACAACCAAAGGGGTGGGGTGGGGGCTACAAATGCAGAACCAACATATGTAAGTAAGGGACTCTCCATTCCCAAATGTATTGGATAAGAGTTAAAGCCTACCAAGTTAACTATTGTACAAAACAAAACCTGCTTTAATGCAAGAGAACAAAGGGGTCACGTCATGCTGCTGAGACAAGGCAAAGCTGAACTTGGCAGGAACAAATCTGCCAGATAAAAGAGAGACTTTAAATTAAACCAAGGGACTATAATCCTAGTCTCTGGCAGGAGAAATGGGGCATAAGCCCCATTGTCGCACTCCCCTGGCACCAAAGAATAAGTGACACCAAAACTGAATCTGAAGCGGGGGGGGGGGTGTGATTGCACATTTTAAAAGATGTGTGCAGCAGTGACCACACCACACTGTGAGAAATGCCTAGAGCTCATATTTTAGTGTTATCAGAAGAAAAACCCCTTCAGCCAAGCCCCCTGAATGGGCATGATCCTTCCCGCATCCAAACAACTTTGGATTTTCCATCTAACAGGTATCCGAGTCAATAACAAATATAAAGCAAGAACAAAAAGAAGTTTTAGAGGAAAAAAACCCTAAGGAATGTTCTT
Organism: Lerista edwardsae; assembly: GCA_029204185.1. NCBI lineage: Eukaryota > Metazoa > Chordata > Lepidosauria > Squamata > Scincidae > Lerista > Lerista edwardsae. The sequence goes on along the minus strand of JAJKFI010034602.1, from coordinate 2,569 downwards.
AGTTCAGACACTTATTTTAAAATCCATTTTGTGAGATTTGGGTGAGTCTAATTGGGACAGGTTTCCTGACTTAACTATAAAGAATGACACTGTTCATTCAGTGTTCTCAGTCATGCACTCCAGACCAGCCATGCCTGGGATAACTTAAGGAGCTCAAAAAGGCTTCAAAGAGGAACCCCTGCTCCCTCATCACATCAATGCCAAGACAAAGAAAAGGGTAGTGAGGCAAAGGGGCTATCCAGCTGTAAGAGTCTCTTCTTTCCTCTTCGTTCTGTGATCAGGGTGGGGTGAGCCTTTGGTTTTTTTTTTTCACCAGGATTAATTCTCCACTGGCAGGACAGGCTCAGCTTTGCTTTGTGTTAGTTTAATTACTGTACAAAAGCAAGGTTGGACTGCAGGAGAAATGCTCTGCCCAGCTAGATTGCCCTTTTGACATCAGGGAGTTGTAAAGTATTAGATGCTCAGATTACATCCGGGATCCTCGCTCTTGAAGAATCTGGGAAAAGAGAAGAACCAGTATGACAGTAATTAGCTAGGATTTAGTATAGTTGTACTTTGTTTCCCTATTTGCACAACAGAGAAAAAGAAATCACAAGAAAACAATCTGAAGGGAACCTGACTTGTTACACAGTAGTTAGCAATTGGTTTTTACAACTTTATGGGGAAAAAATGATAAAAATATGGAAACTCTGTCACACTCGCTACTGTATGCAAGAAGCATTTCCATTACTTACTAATTAATTAAAACAATGACTTGAATAGGAAAAAGAGGATAACTTATCTCAAGGCAGAATTCTGCTGCACTTTGGCCGAGATGGTTTCTGAAGGCTCCTCTAGCACCACCACATCTAGACCCTGCTTGTAGTTGTATGCTACTTGTATTGCTAGATTCATTATTAGCCGTGAGCTTTTTTCAACTTGCTGAAAATTAGTTATATGTAAAATGTGGACTAAATTTATGAAATTGCTTCAACCTCTATAACAATGATTTTCAACCTTTTTCATCTCACGGCATACTGACAAAGGTGCAAAAATTGTCAAGGCACATAATCCATTTTTTGAAAACTGACAAGATGCACCACACTGCCAGTGGAGATCTCACATCCCCCAATTACCGTAATAAGAAATGACACTCTTCCAAACTCCCACAGCACATTTTTGGCCATTTGCAGCAATGTGCCAGACATACTGTTTCAGAATAGCTATTCTATAACAATGCATGGTTGGTAATTTCCTCTGTATGCAAATGAATACTCATTTACCGTAATTTTTCCTAGTCCCCCCTATTTTAATTACAGTGGACCATCACTTTACAGTGGTAATCTGTCCTGGAGTGACAGGATTATATTGTGGAACCATTGTACATTCTATCAGTACTTTGCTATAAGGGTTTTCACTTATCCATACTGCGCATATACTGAAAACCCAGGAAAGCTTCTTCATCCCCATTAGTTAAGTTAAATTTTAGACAACCTATTAGAAACCGCACACTTTATAAGCAAGCTGCTTCCTGGATACAGAAAGACATGGTCTGTCACCAAAATGTTCCTTACCTTTGCCTTCTCGCTAGGCTCTATGACAATGCCGTTGGTAGAATTATTAAGCTCTCTGGATACAACACAGAGAAATTCTGCTTGGTCTTCATTTCCATAGTTATAGGAAGAGCCAATGCTGATTAGCTGTTGGAAGGTAAAACAAAGAATTGTTGGGCTATACTGCTAACTGGGCAACTGGGCAAGAGGCACTTTTTCAAGTGGTGTCCTCTTATATTTAGCAGGGGGAGAGCAATTGTCCCTCTTCACCCCAGCACAGTGTCTTTCTCGTGGCTGTTGCTGGTGGTGTTCTCCATTCTTTTAGATTGTGAGCCCTTTTGGGACAGGGAGCCATTTAACTTTAATGTTATTATTTGTCTGTAAACCGCTTTGTGAACTTTGTGTTGAAAAGCAGTATATAAATACTAGTGATTGATTGATTGATATGCAGCAAAGAGCCAACATGTAGTGATCAGCCTTTTAAGACCAACCTGGCCTAGATTCCAGCAGTGGTCAACTTTAGACCCCATGCAGTACCATGACAAAGCACTCTGCATCCCTAGCCTTAGGTGGCCAAAAGATGCGACTCAGACATTTTGAGTTCCAGAAATGCTCCAATCGTAACGGATCACCTGAGTATACATTCTCCACTATGCTACTGAAACTGGCAAACAGATTTTTGGCACTGTTACTGGACTACATATTCATGCAATCTGTATTCTGGCTGAGCTGTAATAGCAGTGGTCAGCATTATCAAACCTCTCTCACTGCAACATCCCTTCTTTTCCCCATTCTTGCTTAAGCATGAAAGTGTAAGCATTTGAAAAAATGTGCACTATAAAATGTATGTGCTTGGAAGCTGAAGATTCGTTGACTATAAAGCAGGAGCAGGCCAAAGCAACACACCTCCTGAACTAGAACGCTCAAGATAGTTTGAGAATACCTGCTAGAATGCTTGGACAGCAGCACTCCTAAATCAACTTGGGGGGGAAAAAAAGCACAACCGGATCTTTTAAAGCAAGAGGGATCCCATCCCT
>JAJKFI010034601.1:0-20562 GCA_029204185.1 Lerista edwardsae | reverse complement strand
ATGGATGGATGGATGGATGGATGGATGGATGGATGGATGGATGGATGGATGGATGGATGGGGAAAGCACTTGCTCTGGGACATGCTAGAAGTGATTGAAGGCAAGTTTTTCTGAGACCTTTCTTGTGGACCAATTCTCAGGGTCTTGCAGACCACGGGTTGGAAATCAGTGCTCTCAGAGAACATAGCTAAGTGGCTAGATCTGTCATAATATGTATCTGCTTCTTATTTCCTTTCTGTGATCAGTCCGAGAATCAGGCTGTTTATTAGGTAGACTGAGGGTGGAACTACATGTTAACTTGATATTTGCATGTTCCTAAACCCATATTCACCCAGACAGATGATTCCAGCTATGTAAACAGTCCATTCCTGGTATTAACATCAATTTGTGTCAATATACAGTTACTGTGGCAGAGACTGTTTTCTCGCATAATATGGTAGGCAGAGGTGCACTGCTCCAGCACCCAGGGCAGTGACATCACAATGTCATGTGATATTGTGACATCAGTTCTGGTTCTCTCTGAAAGAGTGCTTGCTGCTGCAGCTTTGCACCCTCCAGTGGAGGCTTCCCTTTGAAGGAGAATGAATGGGGGGGCATGGTATCACCAATACCTCCTCCAAAAGTAGGGAAGAGCCTGAGGGGCAATCATGCATTCCCCTTAGCGTAGTGTCCAGGGGCATCTGCCCCTCAGGCTCCACCTTCATTACACCTCTTGTGGTAGGATACCACTTATTTATCGGCCCAGTGAAACCTCTCCCAACTGTCAAACAACAAATAAATTTTGCATCTCTTGGCATTTTTATAGCAAAGGAGGATTCAATTTTCAGCAGCTACTTGCTGGTGATTTTAAAATCAGCCTATGCTTAAAAAAAACCACTTCAGAGCAAGGGCAGACGAGGCTAGGAGGGTCACATAAAGTCTCTTGCACAACATAGCTCTGTATGTTTTGAAGGCAGCTATTGCCAGCACTGAGGTCAGGGCCCAGAAATGGCATGAAGTGGTGTTTTGTAAACATGCAAGAAGAGTGATTGAATAATGGGCAGGTGATGAAAGTCTGGCCATTCGAATATGCCCTCTGCCCTCCTCTGTCACACTTGTTCTTGGCTCCTTTCTGAGCAGAAGAAAGGTGAAGAAATAGTGGGGGTATTTCACTCCACAGAACAAACACTGAAAGACATTCTCTCTCTCTCTCTCTCTCTCTCTCTCTCTCTCTCTCTCTCTCTCTCATTGCCTCCACTGCTAATAAGGGAGCATAAATGGCAACAGTTTGAGGGAAACCTTGTCCATTCGAAGGACCAAGAATGAAAGACAGCAGCTATGAGGCCCGTGGAAATAGCAGTTTCTTCAGCAATGCTTCCTCTTCCCCTGTCAATATGCTAGAGATGACAATCTCAGTAGTGGAGCACAAGCTTTGCTTGCAGAGAATCCCAGTTTTGTACTTTGGTATCTCCAGTGAAAAGGACTCTGGCAGTGGCAGGACTTGGAATGCCTGACATCTCGGAGAACTACCGTCAGTAAGAAGGTTGCACTATGCTAGGTGGACCAATGGTCTGATTTGGGGCCAAGTTGTACATGACAATAAACCTGCCATTTCTTAAAAAATGGAAAAGTGGACAGGAAGTGGGCCTAGGCTCAGTGGTGGTGATAAGGAGTGCGTGGGGCGTGTAGGCCTCACCTGGTGACACATTCAAGGGAGGTGACAGAACTAACTGGCCAAAATTAAAACCTTGGTATTTTCAAATAATACCATCATGTTATACATCATGTGTTATTTACAGCAGAATGCAATAAAATAAACTGCATCGAAATATCTATGTTCTATCAAAAGTTATAGCTAAAAAACAAGAAAAAGGAAACACCTGTCTTCTGTAACAAAAAGCAGATTTCCTTAACTCAAAACTGACCAATGAAACTTGTTGTTCTGAGCCAATGAGCTGTTTTTATGACACAATGGTGAATCAATAAGGTGTCAGAATGAGGCACAAAGCGGTTTATAGGCAAATAATAATAAGTCAGCTCTCATTTTCTTGTATCAGAGCTAATAGTAGAACTCTTATTCGGTTGCGTGAGTGTCATCAAGTTGGCCACTGGTTTTTGTTGGTTACTGATTTGTTGGGCAGCATGTATTGTTATATAATTAAACAAACAAAAAAACCATAGTGGTGCCACTGCATTTAGGTAGTACATATGATATTGTAATTTATTCTGTATGGTCTGCTATGGGAGGAAGTCCATCATGGAGGTGATGCAGTGGTCTCTCGCTTTGGGTGACACAAACCCTAGTGATGCCACTGTCTAGGCTAAGGAACATTCCCATGACGTTTTCCTGACCAAAATCATCCAAATAACAAAAATTCAACAAAATAGCACAACAGCTTCATCCATTTTTAAATGTTCCCTTCTCCCATTCTAAATGCACAGTATTTTCTACAGTGCATTTATTTGTCTTATTACAAAGCTGGATTGACTAAAGTCATAGGACAGGTCAGCAGTTTCTAAATCAAGCCGATTTCCAATTCCAAACTGAAATTCTATGCCAAGAAAATACAACACATTCAAGAATAAATTAAGCTTATTTTTCTTTTCAAACTGCAAGGAAATAATGGAGGGCGTAATCCTGACCAACTTTCCAGCACTGCCATAGCTGTGCCAATGGGACATGGGCTGCATCCTGCAGTTGGGGGGGGGGGGTGCAGTCACAGAGGCCTCCTCAAGGTCAGGGAATTTTGTTCCCTCAGCTCAGAGCTGCATTCAGCCCAGTGCTGAAAGGTTGGTTACGATTGCACCCTGAGTAATCATGCAAAACACATAGTTGCATAAATTCATGACAACTATTCTCACGGCAGTGCTGGTGTGGTGTCATGAAGGGGCTAATAACCCAATCCTGTTCTCCCCCCCCCTTTGGTGTAGCCACACCAAAAAGGCACGCTCCGTATCAAGCAGGGGTGATGGAACGGGAGGCTTTGGAAGAGAAAGGACAGTTTAATCCCTGTAGGCATCCCACGTCTCCTCAGACCTTAGCCAGCAAAATTGCTGGTGCATGATTGTGAGCTGTTGGAGGGCACTTTTCATAAGATTACCACAAACAACCTGAAACAGAGTGCCTATACCTTTAACCATTGTATAGAAGAGGGTATTTGGGCAGGTGCAGCTCATCATGGAAGGGTTTCAAAAGCTGTCCCTGCCCAAATTCCCTCTTCTATGCAATATTAAAGATGTAGGCACTCTGTCCCAATTTGTATCTGGTAACCCTAACTTTACAGCCATCTTTTTTTTTTTTTTGCCAGAGGAACTGCAAGGCCCAATAGAATAGGGTAGTAAGAGACTGAGCGTGCAATCCAAAGCAGAAGATCTGCCTGCGCAGCATTCCCTGCACTGTGGAGGGTGTTGCAAACATGCCACAAGGCACGTTTCGTGCACCCAGAGAGTAAGCAGCACCAGTGGGAAAGCAGGTGAGGTCGTGCCGGGTGGAAGGAGGGTGGACCTGGGGTGAGGAGAGTGAAATGGGCTGGATCAGACTGGAGGGGGATCAGCAGAGCAGGCTTGCGCTGTAGCCTAACCCCCTTCCCAGGCCTGCTGGAATATACCAGGTCGTTTGGACTTGCACCTATTTAGCAGGCACAGATCCAAGTAACCCAATAGGGCAGGCTGGGGGGTTACTTGAGGTCAGGGGAGTAAAAATATCCCCTTACCCCAAGGGGACCTCCAGCCTGCTCCTAAGCTGTGATGGTTACTGCAGAAGCTGTGTGGCCCACTGCACCAAGCACAGCTTAGGACTGGGCTGCAAGTTGTGAATCAGAACTTCCCTGGTTCAAAGTTGGCCTCCAATGTGAATACACTTTTGATAAGCCACTTTCTCCACAGAAACATGGGGGGTAATAATGCTAACTTACTTTACGGGGTTATTTAAAGATAGCAACAATTCTTGTGAAGTGCTCTGAGCATCGGGCAGCACTGTGAAAAAAGGCTTATTATTTTCCCCGGCAACTCAAGAACGTTTTTGTAACACCTCGGATGTTAAAAGAACAAGGGATCGGGTGAGGGGGAAGTCATCCTGTGGCAAGAGGACTTCCACTTGGAATGAGCCAAAGAGACTCTGCAGACGCCTAAAGACAAGGCAGCCTTTCTTCCCCATGAATGGCTGTAGGTCATTGCTGTCATTGCTGCTGAGGTGAAGATGCTGTAAAGCTAGGGTTACCTGTTACAACCGGGGACAGAGTGCCTATACTTTTAACCATTTGTATAGAAGAGGGAATTTGGGCAGGTGCAGCTTTGGAAACCCTTCCATGATGAGCTGCACCTAAAAGGAAACACTTTTTTACCCAGTGGGTAATTAAGCTATGGAACTCCTTCCCACAGGAGGTGGTGATGGCGTTTGGCCTAGATGCCTTTAAAAGGGGACTGGGCAGATTTCTGGAGGAAAAGTCCATCATGCCATGATGGGTGGTGCAACCTCCTCATATTAATAGTAGGCTACTTCAGAATGCCAGGTGCAAGGGAGTGGCAACAGAATGCAAGCATCTTGTCTACTGAGACCCCTTGGGCACCTGGTGGGCCACTGTGAGATACAGGAAGCTGGACTAGATGGGCCTTTGGCCTGATCCAGTGGGGCTCTTCTTATGTTCTATAAAATGGTTAAAGGTATAGGCACTCTGTATAGGCCCTGTCCCAAAGTGGGAGGGGAAAGGACAAAACAGAGTGTGGGGAGGATGGTGAAGGGGAGCAGAACCAGAGGCAGGGAGAGGGCAAAACAAGGCAGGGGGAGATGAGCAACAGCCGGAAAAGTCTTTGGAGCACAGGTGTACCTACCTGTGCAGCGTTGGCAGCTAGTCACCATAAGGAAAATCAAACACACTCCCAAATCTCTCTAAAGTCTTTTAAACATAGAAAATCATTGCAGAAAATTAGCATCAGATTTAGGCCACAATCCTAACCAACTTTCCAGCACTGACATGGCTGAGCCAATGGGGTTTGTGCTGCATCCTGCTGTGGAGTGGTAGCCACAGAGGCCTCCTCACAGTAAGGGAATGTTTGTTCCCTCACCTCGAAGCTGCATTGCCCTTACCCCAGTGCTGGAAAGTTGGTTAGGATTGTGCCCTTAGTCTCACACTAGAATGAAAGTGTCTTGTGAGTACCAAAACTTCCTCAGCAGCAGCTGCATCCCTGAGCTGCTGTACACTCCTTTATGGTACAAATCATGGTAAGTGATTTGCAAGGCAAGGAACTACTGTAGCAGGCCAGTTCCCTCCCAAGTTTGACACTGTGTTAAGGACGGTCATGTATGCATTCCTTGGTCCAGTGCATATGGCTTGTGGCAGCTGCTGCTGCTGCATACTCATGGTAGCACCCCCAGCATGGGCATCGAGTCCAGGTGGGATAGGAAAGATCCCAGAAAATTTCTGGGTCCCCTCCTTTGACCCTGGGTTCAGGTACAAATTACGCCCTGCACCCAGTAGTGAAATTCAGGGGGTTCGCCCAGGTTCTATAGAACCATTGTTAAATGGCCAGGCCCCGCCCATTCACTTACCTCGGCTGGCTTCGGATTTTTTTTTGGCTCCGGCTCTGATGTCATAGAACTGGTTGTTAATTCATCTGAATTGCACCACTGCCTGCACCCCCACCCCCACCCCATGGTCCCTGTCTGCAGACAGCTTTCAGGGGTGGAGCCTATTTTTCCTTTCAACAAGCTTGACTGATAGAACTACCAGTTTTACATACAGGGAATGTGAATAAATACAGTGATGTCCTGGGCAATCCAATAAGTCCTTCTGTGAGTAGTGTCTCCCAAGGTAAAGGCCAGGTACAACCCAGCATAAAGACTCATTTTACATTTTTTCCAAGGGCTCTACAACAATCAGGGTCATCCCTGCTAGGCCACACCCAGGCTGCTAGATCATGCAAGCGGAAGCAAATATCAATGGCTCCGCCTGCACTCCAGTCTCAAGAGTGGAAGAAAGTGAACTCTACCTGCAGGAACTGCTGGTCACTTGGGTCGTCCACGAGAGTTGCCAGCCACAAATTCTGCTGCCTGAGATCAGCCAGCTGCTCTTGCCTGTGCTGAATGGAATTTCCCATTCCAACTAAGGCTGATCGTTCCTCTTGGTCTATAAAGTCCATCACTTTGGTCTGCAGTCGTTTGAGCTCTTTCATGACCTCGGAAAAGGCCCGGTTCACTTCATCTCTTGCATTTTTCACCACTTTCTGAAAGGGACCAGAAACATCAAGCCAGGGGCAGATCCAGGAGCAGTGGAGCCCAATCCGGGCATTCCTGTGGGGCCCCCACCCTCCCCGTAGGACCCCCCAAAAGCATTTGTAGTGCTGCATGTGGCACCTGGAAATAGTTGGTGGTGACGATGTCACCTCCAACTGCTTCTAGGAGGCCCGTTTTGGGCAATTTGGAGGCAGGGGCAGATGGGAGGGCCCAAGGTAAAGCAGCTCTGCTCACCTCACTGACTTACAGCCCGTAGAGATCCCGGCTGCAGCAGCAGGCAATATGCTCACTGTGCTGCTGCGGGGGGGCCCCCAAAGCACAGGGCCCCATGTGACGGCATTGGTCACATTGGCTAAAGGCCAGCCCCGCACCACGCTCACTAAAATGTCTTCACTTACCGTCTGTTCTCATTTAGTCCCTCTCTATGGAATGATTGGGCTGGAATTCTTAATTACAATTTAGAACCACTTCAGAACCCATTTGCCCCACTTTGATACAAAGACATACAAGGTTCTCGGCAGGGTCAAACTCAGAAGAGGCTCTGTAGCTAGTTTCCAGCAAAAGGGGCTGCACATAGTGCTGAAGGGCTGGGGATTTATGGCAACATGCTTCTGTTCCAATCTGGGACGGGGAGAGGAGGGATATCGGAGGACACCCCCCTTTCAGAGCTGCCTGAGTGCAATGTACAGTACTATGTGTGGGTGTGTATGCACAGCAAGCTCGACTCCCCTCCCACAACTGTGCTAAGCTTGAGAGCCCCCTCAGAGCCTGGTGCCAGCCCTGCTGAGATGGTTCCTACCCACAGAATGCAGAGACTCCAAAACATACAGGTACAACCCAAGGAATGGTGGTTCAGCACTGAATGGCACTATGCCCCTGAATTGACATCCATCGTGTTTTGTGTATTCAGCTCCCTTTCTAGCTGCATTCTCTGAAGCTTTCTCACCATAAGATAGTTCACTCTCCCCCTGTGTTGCTGACTGTCCAATGCCAACATCAAGATCTGATTTTCCACATTGGCATGTACTCTTCTGACGTCCCCCTGGAAAAAAAATAATTAAAATATGAAAGCAGCATCTAGGACACTCGGACATACATGTATGTCATCTGCTTCAGAGGCACCAATTGTCAGATGTGTGATAGGCATTCAGAACAGGCAGGGCCTTTTCAGTAGTGGTGCCAGCCCTTTAGAACACTTCTCCCTGCAGGCCAGATAGGTACCTATATGGTATGTCTTCAGGTGTAGGGCCAAGCTCTGCAAGAATGCACGCATCTGCCACTGGGCAATGTTGCATTGGTTGCATTGCGATTCTTTTTATGTTACTCTCTCCTGATTTTGGCAAAATGGGTTGCTGATTTGGAATTTGTTTTGATTATTTTATGATGATTTTATAGTTAACAAATATGTTATTTTGTTGGTATTTTGGGTTTTAGGCCACTGGGGTGCTTCTGTGCCCACTAGAGGAGGGCATCATATACATGTTTAAGATAAAAACAAACATCAACTTCCAACGGGATGGATGCTGGATAACTTGCAAACAAAAGTGGAGGAGAATTGTGCTTTAAGCAGACGGGGAGGAGGAGACCTATTGGTATGGCATCACTTTCAGATTCTCACAGCCACTTCCAGAATTATGAAGTGGCTGGAGCATGTGAGCACTCACAGCAGCAGTTGGGGCAAAATCACCCCAGCCACTGTTGGGACTGCCCAGGTGCTGCAGTGGCTTCCCGACTCCGGAACCAACTGGAGTGCACATGCATTTACAGTGGCGGCTGGGGTGATTTTGCAAAATGTGAGAACTGCCCCAGCTGCTGCTATGTGTGCCCACACTCTGCCATCGCTTCCTGACTCAGAGCGCAGTCCTAACCTGGAGTTAGGCCGGCACAGTTAGGCCTTCACAAGGGCCACCATAAAGTGTGTTTGGACCACTCTCTGAGTCAGGGAGAGTGCATGGCGCACCTGTGTGTGTTGGCCTCTCTGATTCCAAGAGTGGTCCAAGACATGCTTTACATTGTCCTTTGTGCCGGCCAAACTTTGCTGGCTTAACTGTGCCGGCCTAACTCCAGGTTGGGATTGTGCCCTCAGGGCACCTTGTGTGAGTACCACGTCTGGTCTCACTTATGAAGACAAGCGCACCTTGTAAAGCGCTTTTATGCTTTTTCTCAAAGCAGCTTCCAGGAAAACAAGACTTTACAAGGTGCACTTCAAGGCCCAATACTCACTTCCTTCTTGATCCTTTCCTCCTTGAGAGAGATGGCTTCGTGATTCTTGTGCTCCTCCCGAACACAGATCTGGCAGATGAACTTGCCTTCCATTTTGCAAAACAGCTCGAGCAGCTTGCGATGCTTCAGGCACACCTTGTCCTTCAGGTCCCGGACGGGCTCTATCAGCTGGTGGTTCTTGAAGGTCTTGTCTTCATAGTGAGACCGGATGTGGTTCTCGCACAAGGCAGCCATGCAGTGCAGGCAAGACTTGACTGCCTTGAGCTTCCTGGGGCAGCAGAAATCACACGCCACGTCTCTCGGGCCCGCCACCTTCCTTGTCCCCTGTGGCTCTTCTCGTGAGAACTTCATGGTGATTTCTCCCAGGGTTATGTTCTTACGGAGCTGAGGTCTTGAGCTGAAGGGCTCACGGCACTGAGGGCAGTAAGGTTGTTCTCCAATCATGGCCTGGTGGTCCCAGTAAACCTGCAGACAGTCCATGCAGAAGTTGTGTCCACAGGCTGTGGTGACAGGGTCTCTGAACACCTCAAGGCATATTGGACATATAATGTTGTCCTCCAGGAAAAGAAAGCCAGTCTTGCTCATGGAAGCAGGAAACTTTTTTGGCTGGGACTCTGCCGATAGGACTAGGCTTGCAAAGTTCTGGAAAGCAGGCCTGGCACCTGTTGCCGTTTGTTGTTTAAAAAAAAAAAGAATAGTGGATGAATTGTATGAGTTCCAACTGACAACCAACCAATTCATACTGAATTGTAGGAGTTTCAGCTGAAAACCAGCAGCCGAATCAAACAATTGTTCTGACAATAAACCAAAAACCAACCGGAATGCTTCCTTGTTTTAAGAAGATATTAATTCATCAATGTGTCCATTAACTGGCATTAATTGCATTCTTTCCGGAGAAAGGGCAATGGCTCTTCCAAGGCTGAGCCAGGCTGGCAGCCAAGATTTTTGTGAGGACTTGCATAATTAATTTTTTTACAAAAAATTAGATAAAAAATGAATCATGCTGCCCAATTAATCAGGGGCACCACTTTAGTCAATCGAAAGGTTTGATTTTTTTAAATTAGTTACTATAACCACTTAATTAAGCCCTAAAGCTAGAAGAGACTGCTTTAATGGTTGCTCATTCATTCACTTTTTGCACTACTCTGTAGAAACCGTTCAGTTACAACCTAAAGTGTTATATCAAAGAACTGCTGTGTTTTCTTAGTGCTTTATTGTGTTTTTAGCTGCTGTGTTTTTTCTGCTATAATTTAGCCCTTGCTGTGGTGTATTTGTTATTAACTGATCCAAAACAGAGAATGCATGATGTGAATCCTAAAAATAACATAGAACATAAAAATTATCAGATCTGTTTGGAAGGTTGAAATTGGGGCTGGGAGTACTTTATGCAAAGGATTTATTTGCATAATTATTTAGACATCAATGATCTGAGGCTGTTGGTGGGTTTTTTCCCCCAATAATTTAAAACATGTTGACAAGGACAAGAGTTGGGCGGCAGCTACTTTGATGTTTAACATTACACTAATCACTAATTTTCTGCACACTGGACTAAAAATTAAAATTCTCACTTGCACAAGCCAAAGTTAGGGTTTTTGTTTTTTTTTACCCTAAATGAACTCTGGTGTGGTCCACCTATGGGCTTTTCTGCACACTCAAAGCTCTGTGAAATAGCGCATTATAGCAGCAGAATATTCCATCTATATGGTTGTAGGTGAGCTCTGATTGAAATGTGTCACTCATGTCACCTGTGCATGCTGAATCACATAGTGTAGGGATGCTCAATTTGCAAATTTTTTACAAACACCTGAAACCTACAATCAGCAGATCTACAGCCAGAAATGTTGTGATGAAAGGGCCCAAGAATGCACTTGGCTGAGAACAAATTCAATGCAGAACAGGCAGAAGCTGCATACAGGTAGCCTATCGTTCAACTGTAGTAAATGTTAATAATGCTTCTAAAATACACACTTAAATTAAGGCCTTAATGATAATCAATTATCTCTTGCAAAGGGTAGTACCCAAGTTCCAGTTGGTCTAAAGTATAACTCACAAGCTGCTTAGTAAATGTGCAAAGTAAGTGTGGCCTAGAAGTGTGTCAACTCTACACAACAAATGGGAAATAGTGTGTTCAGTTTAGAATACGCTGGTGGGCAGTTTCTTGATTTCTTGCCTTGTGGCACCCTATAATGGAATAATGCACTCCTTCAACTTTCACTAGAAGAAATACACTTCAAAAATAAAATGGAAGGCAAAATTTCTCTCTGGATGCAGGAAGGGGTTTACTTTTACAGTAGGAAAGAGGAACAGTGAGCTATCCCCTGTGTTTCCACACGAGTGTCTCAACCTACACATATATTTTCATAAGGAGGCAACCTACTCAGTACAGTGACTCATGCAGAGATCAACAGGCAGCCTCCTTTGAGGCTAGAGGCATCTGCTGCACTTCTACATTGGCTTATTCAGGGCCCAATCCTATCCAATTTTCTGGTTCCTGTGCAGCCACAATGAAACCCTGAGTAAAGGGAACAAATGTTTCCTTACCTAAAAGAGGTCTCCATGACTTCCTCCCCCACTGCATGATACAGGACATGCCCATAGTTACTTCTGATGCAGAATTACCTAACCTCAGTAGAGGCCAACTGAAAGCAGGCAGGACTAGTAGAGTGAACCATGAAGAAGGTCAGTTGATGCCCCCCCCCCCCGTGGATGGGAATTTAAGAAATTTATTTCTCACAAGACCGTGTGCTCTCCACCACAGTTTTAGAATTATTGATAGACCACATATGAGGATAGACTAGAATATATAGGGTAACTGATAAAAGCTATTCAGAAATTGAATCCTTAACTGAATGCAGGGGGAATAATTAGGTTCCTTTTGGCAATTAAAATGGCATGATCCTACAATTCAGAAAATGGGTGAATTCTAATCAGTGAACCAGTTCCCCAAACTCACCTTGTTATCCGAGATACAAGCTCACTTGTGGTGCCCTGTAACACTGATAAATAATCTGGCAAGATAGCAACTAGTTGACATTATCTGAAAGTCCACCTCCACTGCTCCACACGCAGATAGATCCGACTCTCAACTCCAGTAACATCAGGTTTTCAGTTGTGTTTCTCTTGGCGCCACACAGCATCTCCCATTGAGGAGGAAAGGATCTGGGTTTGCTAGGTGACATCACAGTTCAAACTGCAAGGGGGATGTCATTCAACCTGGTTATGATGTCATTGCACAGGCAGATTCAAATGAAACAGTAATTTCATCTCTGGGCTGCCCTTGCAAGAAGCAGCAGACTGTCAAAGAAATGACAGAGTGGACTAACCATGTGGATTGGAAGGAGGATATTTAAAACAATTGTATCCCACTTTTCTTACCTATAGATGTCTCAAGACTTTTCTGCTTTTGAAGGAGGCTGGTGTTTAGCTGTCTTTGAACTTTGGGGCAGTATAAAGAGAGGCAGCAGCCTCACCTTCCCTGAAAAGTCCTGCTCTTAGAGGATGCCTTCAGAAGGCACAGTCACTCAGAGCAAAGCGTTGGATGTCGAGCAGAGCTTGTCTGAACTGCGAAAGCACATTTGGGTGAAGATTTCCCTTAAAGTGTCAAACCATGCAATGCAGCAGTTCCCAAACTGTAGGTCGGGACTCTCCAGTGGGTCACGAAACTGACAAGCTGATAGCCGACAGGTGTATCAAGTCCTATGGCAATGAAAACAAAGCAGCATGTGTGCTTTTACTTATAAGTAAGCAACCCCATGCCTTGGTCCACTTTGAAGGACAGGCTGAGGGGAATGCAATGCTACCAGAATGACCCCAATCCAATGAACGCAGGCCCAAACACTCAAGAAGGAAATCCCCACCCCTAGCTGAGCAGGAAACTATCCTGAGCCTTATGGAAAGTGAAACTGAGCCACCTGTGGGCTAATGTGCCTTGACTCTTATTGTAGGCCAGACAACCATGAACAGAAGACCACCAGCATGGTCCCAATCTGAGGAACGTGGCACTCACATGCTCCAGACGTCAGTCCCCCACCATAGTCAAAAGGATAAACACAAAGGCTTGAGCAGCTGGAGAGACTGGTTTTTAAAAAAAATTTTTTTGTAAAGCTAGGTGGGTCATGATACAGTGTTTTAAAAAGGGGGTCCTAGTGCTAAAAGGTTGAAGTAATAGTTTTGCCCTCTCTTTTTAACTTGGTGCAGATAAATTCTTGCTGAACCAACCAAATTCTTGGTTCAAGAAACACAAAATGTAATACTTTTGTACAGTATCAGTTTCTGTTGGCAAAGTGAACATATAGTGTTGCTGTCGAACCAAAGTGCAGCCATCTTAAGTCTTTTGTTTAGTCACTAGTCTAAAGCTGCTGAAGTATGTAACTGTTTCTCTTTGCTGTCATTGTTTTCACTCATTTGCCCCCGCCTGTAACCTTCTCTATCCAGTGCTGCTAGCCCTCACACTAGATAGAGAACTGGTTCAAGCCAGCAGAGCTGCCTTCCTTATCAAAATGGTCACAGCATATTCTCAAGGCCCAATTAACACAGAGCTTCTCATGTCCCAGCCCCTGTGTAGTAATTTTCCACCAAGCAGCAGCTTGAGGGGGGGGGGGAATATAAAAATGATTTGGAATTGTATGCCTTTGCCTTTTTCTCTGTCTGCCGAGCGGGGCAGGGAGATTGGTCCGCCTGCACAGGTGTAATAAAAATGACCCTCATACTCTCTCGTTTGAATACTTTTGTACAGGATCAGTTTCTGTTGGCAAAGTGAACATACAGCATAGTCTTACAGTTCTTGCTGAACTATTTAGCACAAAAGAAACAGGATTAAATGTTTTACAAATGTTGTCTCATCTCCAGACCTGCCAGATTGTTACTGCTATTGAGGTGTTTAGAGAGATGGCAACTCCTATGCATCAATATTTCAGGATCAATTATTTCCCTCATAAGAAACAGTGACGAAGCTGGGGTCAGTTTATAAGCTCACCTTCCTGCATCATCTTGCATCCTGCATCATCCAATCTATCTTGCTTCTACCCAAAATCCGGAACAGGAACATGAATGAAGCTGACCAAAGCAGTTACTTTAAGCAGTGACAAAATATGTGATCATTCTGCCACTGCTCCTGTTCCCAGGTTAAAAAAAAGAACTGAATGGATCAAAAAAGCAAGTGTGGAAAGGCTGAGGGGACAGTGATAGACACTCTAGCCCACTACTCTCCTCTCCAGACTTCCTCTTCTGTTTCATTCCCCTCTTTCTTTTTGAATCCACAGAACAGAAGGTAGACTGGCTGAGACCGGAGGCTCATGCAATGTTGGGCAAGGCAGTATAGCAAAAGGTGCTACATTTCATGGATGTGCAGGATCGGCATGCTGCCTTAGGCACCAAGAAGTCACGGATAGCCCTGCCCAAATCAGATTAAATTATGTTAAGTACATCCCTTCATAAGCTTACATCAGTATATTCAATATACAGAATGACGAACTGCAAAATAAATTGTAATGTTACCAATTTATTCAGATAATTATTCTTCGTAACCTAAAAAGTTGAAAAGTAGTAACTGGAAATGAAACAAGCTTGGTAGTATTAATAACATACAACTGATTAAAACTGAATTTTTTAAATGTTGTAGATTTGATGTACAACAAATCAAACCAGAAAGGATAGCACCCCTGAAATTTCCTTACATTGTTATAAAATCTAAACTGGCAGAAGTTAAAACAGGATTGCAACTTATTTTATTCCAAGCAAACAAGTGAAAATGTCACTTCAAGGGAAGTCTGCAAGTTGTTGTAATTAGCTACACCTATCCAATCTTGACATTTGGCCATTTTACTGCTCTGCTTGGTAAATGTGCAAAATTTCTTGAAGTTGGGACACATTGTCTTGATTCTATAATTATGACAATATTCAAGCACTACCATCTGGTACAACTATTCTCCCTCACTGTCCCTCCCCCACCCCATGCTTGCTATTTACATCGAAACAAACATGCTGGCCAAACATTGTGATTAACGTTATGTCTGATGTGATCCTAAGTAGGTAGTGTAAACAGGCACATGGTGTCTCTGTTGCCCTTTATCCATTCCATGCCACTTCCTTGTGCTTGTTCTGCTTTGGGTAGTAAACCTTAGAAGCTTGCAAACTTTCACCAACTGAACTTTGACTACTAGAAGCTGCTTCTCTTTTTGGCATCGTGTCGACAGAAGGAGGCTACTAGGGCTGCACTCCAAATACATACAAGAGAGCAGGTCCCATTGAACATAGTGAGACTCATTTCTGAGTAAACATGAATAGGGCAGCACTGTAAATCCCAGCAACCTGCTGCCATACCTTGCTACGGAGGAATTGTATATGAAAGACGCACATCGACTCCTTACTACAGGCAAGAACAGCAAGGCGCAAGAAAATAGTTGAAACACTCAAATCATGTCAGAATCTTTATTGGAAAAAAAATCACAGCATCTCCATTATTATTCAAACACATTTAATAAACAAAGAGAAACAGTAGCAAAGGGCACTGACATGTGACAAACTGTACAAAACCTCTAGGTTTGCAGGCAAAACCTGAGGGTGAGGAGCCCACGGCCCAGCTGCGGAGGTCCGAGGAGCAACCCCAACCCCTTTGCAGATAACCCCCCTCCCCTCGGACCACTCAGTCACCCCTGAGAAAAATTGATTAAAATGTGCAGAAACAAAGACACTTTTAAAGAGAAGGTTACCTCCAACCTTGCTGTAACGGAACAATTAGCCACTGGGAAATTGAACCTGTCACTGGGTCTCCAGGGGCTAGCTAATGCTTTAAATAAAACCTTCGCAAGAGATGCAAATCCCACAAATTAATATCTGTCCTGCCATTTGCTTATCTCTTCCCAGTTTACTGCCTTCTGCAGGGAGAAAGAGGTTTTTTTTTTCCAGCTTTAGCTTAGGAGAGAACGTTTCGACCGAGATAAAGGCAAATGGAAGGAAAAGCCCTGTTGCTATAAAGGCAGAGATGCAACTGGTACAGAACATGGAAGCCAGCTCTTGAGATTAACAGGGCCTGAAGGTGACCTGTCTCATAGTGGAGAAAGCATATCACAGGTGGATGAGCTGGAACGGTGTCTTGCCGTAGCTGGATTTCAAGCCCTTAAACTAGGAAAGCCAACAGCTTTTCCAATCCCTAATACTGTTTCTATTTCCAACTAAACGGCTTACCACTCCAGGGAGGGTCCCAACCAATTTAACTGCTTTAGTCGAGACTGCTTAAGGAAAGGTAGGGATGTGTTCCAAGGCAAATGTGTTCCAGTGAAGAATTAAGTCCACTGAAAACCTCTCACTAGTTGTCAGCAGCAAGTGGAATAAGCAGGATAGGGTTGCCCCATGTATCAGGTAGAAACACTGATTTCCCTCAGAGAAGGTTTGTTCAACCTCACTGAATGGAACTTCCAGTCTTGCTGTCATACATTATGCCAAGCCAGACACGGCCCATCCCGCAATCTAATTTTCCTCCAGACTTAAACAGAGCAGTTCCCAAGGGCACGATGTGGGCAACAGAATGATAATCTTTTTATCCTGTCTGTTGTTCTAACATCAGGCACTCCTCAAATGGGGCCTCCCCATGCATGGTGTTTTTGGTGACCATAAAACAAAATTAAAGAAAACAAAGCAATGAGGTATTTTGTTTTGGTCAACTAAAGCTACAAAGGTCTCCTTCCAAGCAAACCTAACACTGCTACGTGCCCAGCAAGGTGGGGGATGAGTTGGGTTAGGCCATGTTGGAAATGGCAGCTACTCTTGGCATGATCAGCCGGTTTTTCTTTCAACTAGTTCATATCACCTCCCACTCCCCACCCCCCCAGAGGAGAAAGGAGATTATGAGGGTACACATGAATGCTATACATCTGTGGTTCTTATACTGCCTAACAGCACATACACACCTGGTTATTTCTCAGTTGTGGACACACACCGACAACGGCTGAAGGTACATGATACTCGGAGATTTATGTACACATCACAGTGTTCGTTAAATCCAGCCAAGACATACAGGCTAGTCGTGCCAATACCAACACATTTATAAATGGGAAAGGCAGGGTAGAACGGGAAAGTTGGTCTAATTCAATACAGTATGGAGCCAGTTGAGTTTCAGCAGCTGGTAAGTGACACGATTAGTCTCAAGACTTTTGGCACAGTCCATTGTTACAGAGACTGAACTAGTACATGTTACTCAAACTCTAACCTCCAGTGAAGATTTGGAGGTATGTTGGCAGAAGTGATGGGGAAGCTCTGTGATATATGCACAAGAAAAGTGAAACGCAATAGAAGATGGGGTGAAGGAAATTAAGTGTCAAACTTGACTTAACCTCCTTTGCTGTATTGGTGATGAGGTCTCCCATGCCCTCAAGAGCAGTCTATTCACAGTCCTCCCCTCTCAGCCCTAAAATTCACAAGGAAGAAATAGGAAGCCTCATTACCCAACACCATAAAACATGGACACAATTACTGCAATTCCTTGGCGGAAAATCCCAAGGATGTCACTTGGAGTAAGTGATCACAGGGCAATATGGGAGCTTCCATTATTGCCTGGAGAAGAACAAATAAAATCATTCCAGTTTCTCTGAAACTTTGGTTTAATATATCTGGGGCTTAACTCAAGGCCAAGATGACTAACAAGAAACAAAGCTAAGATGTGGAGGGGAGGTACCATGCACAAGTGCCTAAGGGATTCCATTTACCACAACTAGGAGGGGACATTTCACTGATTAGGGATGGCACAAATTCACTGACATGATCAGTGAGTCCCATTTGGCTAAGATTAGAATTCAAGAGAGGCACAACATTTTCACGTCCATTCAAGGCATTCCGAACGAAAAAAGTTACAAGAGTTCACATACCACTTTGGACAAGAAACATCACAATAGTTTGGCAACTTTCAACCCTCCCCAAGTCCCCCCCCCCCCGTGCAATGCCCCTTAGTTATTTGGGAAAAGATGACAACCAAAGGGGTGGGGTGGGGGCTACAAATGCAGAACCAACATATGTAAGTAAGGGACTCTCCATTCCCAAATGTATTGGATAAGAGTTAAAGCCTACCAAGTTAACTATTGTACAAAACAAAACCTGCTTTAATGCAAGAGAACAAAGGGGTCACGTCATGCTGCTGAGACAAGGCAAAGCTGAACTTGGCAGGAACAAATCTGCCAGATAAAAGAGAGACTTTAAATTAAACCAAGGGACTATAATCCTAGTCTCTGGCAGGAGAAATGGGGCATAAGCCCCATTGTCGCACTCCCCTGGCACCAAAGAATAAGTGACACCAAAACTGAATCTGAAGCGGGGGGGGGGGTGTGATTGCACATTTTAAAAGATGTGTGCAGCAGTGACCACACCACACTGTGAGAAATGCCTAGAGCTCATATTTTAGTGTTATCAGAAGAAAAACCCCTTCAGCCAAGCCCCCTGAATGGGCATGATCCTTCCCGCATCCAAACAACTTTGGATTTTCCATCTAACAGGTATCCGAGTCAATAACAAATATAAAGCAAGAACAAAAAGAAGTTTTAGAGGAAAAAAACCCTAAGGAATGTTCTTAGTTCAGACACTTATTTTAAAATCCATTTTGTGAGATTTGGGTGAGTCTAATTGGGACAGGTTTCCTGACTTAACTATAAAGAATGACACTGTTCATTCAGTGTTCTCAGTCATGCACTCCAGACCAGCCATGCCTGGGATAACTTAAGGAGCTCAAAAAGGCTTCAAAGAGGAACCCCTGCTCCCTCATCACATCAATGCCAAGACAAAGAAAAGGGTAGTGAGGCAAAGGGGCTATCCAGCTGTAAGAGTCTCTTCTTTCCTCTTCGTTCTGTGATCAGGGTGGGGTGAGCCTTTGGTTTTTTTTTTTTCACCAGGATTAATTCTCCACTGGCAGGACAGGCTCAGCTTTGCTTTGTGTTAGTTTAATTACTGTACAAAAGCAAGGTTGGACTGCAGGAGAAATGCTCTGCCCAGCTAGATTGCCCTTTTGACATCAGGGAGTTGTAAAGTATTAGATGCTCAGATTACATCCGGGATCCTCGCTCTTGAAGAATCTGGGAAAAGAGAAGAACCAGTATGACAGTAATTAGCTAGGATTTAGTATAGTTGTACTTTGTTTCCCTATTTGCACAACAGAGAAAAAGAAATCACAAGAAAACAATCTGAAGGGAACCTGACTTGTTACACAGTAGTTAGCAATTGGTTTTTACAACTTTATGGGGAAAAAATGATAAAAATATGGAAACTCTGTCACACTCGCTACTGTATGCAAGAAGCATTTCCATTACTTACTAATTAATTAAAACAATGACTTGAATAGGAAAAAGAGGATAACTTATCTCAAGGCAGAATTCTGCTGCACTTTGGCCGAGATGGTTTCTGAAGGCTCCTCTAGCACCACCACATCTAGACCCTGCTTGTAGTTGTATGCTACTTGTATTGCTAGATTCATTATTAGCCGTGAGCTTTTTTCAACTTGCTGAAAATTAGTTATATGTAAAATGTGGACTAAATTTATGAAATTGCTTCAACCTCTATAACAATGATTTTCAACCTTTTTCATCTCACGGCATACTGACAAAGGTGCAAAAATTGTCAAGGCACATAATCCATTTTTTGAAAACTGACAAGATGCACCACACTGCCAGTGGAGATCTCACATCCCCCAATTACCGTAATAAGAAATGACACTCTTCCAAACTCCCACAGCACATTTTTGGCCATTTGCAGCAATGTGCCAGACATACTGTTTCAGAATAGCTATTCTATAACAATGCATGGTTGGTAATTTCCTCTGTATGCAAATGAATACTCATTTACCGTAATTTTTCCTAGTCCCCCCTATTTTAATTACAGTGGACCATCACTTTACAGTGGTAATCTGTCCTGGAGTGACAGGATTATATTGTGGAACCATTGTACATTCTATCAGTACTTTGCTATAAGGGTTTTCACTTATCCATACTGCGCATATACTGAAAACCCAGGAAAGCTTCTTCATCCCCATTAGTTAAGTTAAATTTTAGACAACCTATTAGAAACCGCACACTTTATAAGCAAGCTGCTTCCTGGATACAGAAAGACATGGTCTGTCACCAAAATGTTCCTTACCTTTGCCTTCTCGCTAGGCTCTATGACAATGCCGTTGGTAGAATTATTAAGCTCTCTGGATACAACACAGAGAAATTCTGCTTGGTCTTCATTTCCATAGTTATAGGAAGAGCCAATGCTGATTAGCTGTTGGAAGGTAAAACAAAGAATTGTTGGGCTATACTGCTAACTGGGCAACTGGGCAAGAGGCACTTTTTCAAGTGGTGTCCTCTTATATTTAGCAGGGGGAGAGCAATTGTCCCTCTTCACCCCAGCACAGTGTCTTTCTCGTGGCTGTTGCTGGTGGTGTTCTCCATTCTTTTAGATTGTGAGCCCTTTTGGGACAGGGAGCCATTTAACTTTAATGTTATTATTTGTCTGTAAACCGCTTTGTGAACTTTGTGTTGAAAAGCAGTATATAAATACTAGTGATTGATTGATTGATATGCAGCAAAGAGCCAACATGTAGTGATCAGCCTTTTAAGACCAACCTGGCCTAGATTCCAGCAGTGGTCAACTTTAGACCCCATGCAGTACCATGACAAAGCACTCTGCATCCCTAGCCTTAGGTGGCCAAAAGATGCGACTCAGACATTTTGAGTTCCAGAAATGCTCCAATCGTAACGGATCACCTGAGTATACATTCTCCACTATGCTACTGAAACTGGCAAACAGATTTTTGGCACTGTTACTGGACTACATATTCATGCAATCTGTATTCTGGCTGAGCTGTAATAGCAGTGGTCAGCATTATCAAACCTCTCTCACTGCAACATCCCTTCTTTTCCCCATTCTTGCTTAAGCATGAAAGTGTAAGCATTTGAAAAAATGTGCACTATAAAATGTATGTGCTTGGAAGCTGAAGATTCGTTGACTATAAAGCAGGAGCAGGCCAAAGCAACACACCTCCTGAACTAGAACGCTCAAGATAGTTTGAGAATACCTGCTAGAATGCTTGGACAGCAGCACTCCTAAATCAACTTGGGGGGAAAAAAAAGCACAACCGGATCTTTTAAAGCAAGAGGGATCCCATCCCT
>JAJKFI010034588.1:0-10262 GCA_029204185.1 Lerista edwardsae | reverse complement strand
GAGAGAGAGAGAGAGAGAGAGAGAGAGAGAGAGAGAGAGAGAGAGAGAGACTATAGGTCAAATTATATTATTCTTCATTTCCCTCTGTATACCAATATTTTATGATGACTAGAACAACAGCTAAAGCACACCTACATACTTGTGAATATTATTTTATATCTGTATTGATATTATATGCCTCCTTCCTCATCATCAGATTTACCCCTGTACCCACCAATAACACGCCAGACTGCAGCTTGCATTTAACTAGGGCCACTTTATTATATGGTACATATTTGCAACAGAGCAGAGTCGAGTGAAGCATGCCTAAGCCCCCCCCCCCCAGCATGCAGGGTTCTAATCGGGGAAACGGGCCTAGCCATCTACCTCCCTGTGTCTTTGGGCAAAAACATCTGACTCTAGGCCACCATCAGGGGTATCCCCTGATTCAGCCTTTCATTGCCACCCCTGAAAGGTCAAAGCAGCTGACTGCATGGCCCAGCTGACCCTTATGGGCCCTGCCAGTCCAGTCAAGGCGTTTGCCAGTTCAGCCTCTTTGAGCCGGGTGGGCATCATCCGAGCAGTCCTGGCTCACACCCCGACCTTGCCGCCTTGGATGTAGACCATGTAGTCTCACCTACCCTTACCCTGCATGCTTCATGCCACCAGACCGGACAGCCTAGCGCTTGTCCTGTCTGACCCCACCCCACAAGACGTTATGAATGCCCTGCTGCAAATCACATAAGAAGATGTCGGCACCTACAGTGGACAGATGCACGCCGTCGCTCCGAAACAAGGCAGGTCGATGGAAGACAATGTCCACATGGCTGATTACGGCCCTGCCTAGTTCTGTCATGACCCTCCCTAGGTAATCATTAAGCCTCTCTCTCCGTGGTGACATCTCATAGAATAATAGAATCATAAAGTTGGAAGGGACCTACAAGATCATCTAGCTCCTTTAGCAGGAAACCCTCCTGAACATCTCCAGCAGGTGCCTGTCAAGCCTCTGCTTGAAGGTCTCCAGTGAGGGAGAATCCACCACCTCCCTTGGCAATCTATTCCACTGTCAAACCGCCCTTATCATCAATACGTTCTTCTTGATGTCCAGCCAGAATCTCCTGTCTTGCAGTTTGTACCCATTGGACTTAGTTCTACTGTCAAAGGCAGGTGAGAACAGATTTGTCCCTTCTTCCTTATGACAGCTCTTCAGATATTTGAAGAGTGCTATCATATCCCCTCTCAGTCTTCTCTTCTCTAAGCTAAACATACCAAGTTCCCTCAACCTTTCCTCATAGGACTTGTTTTCCAGCCCCCTGATCACCATCTTGCTCTTCTCTGAACCTGCTCCAACTTGGCTGCATCTTTCTTGAACTGAGGTGCCCAGAATTGGACACAGGACTCCAGGTGAGGTCACGCCAATGCAAAGTAAAGCGGAACCACAACTTCTTGCAACTTGGACGCTATGGTTCTATTAATGCAGCCAAAAATTTCATTAGCCTTCTTTGCAGCTATACTGCTGACTCATGTTCATCTTGTGATCCACTGCAACTCCAAGATCCCTCTCACATGTTGTGCTGCCAAGCCAGGTTTCCCCCATTCTATACCTGTGTGTCACCCTGGACAGGACCGGGACGGCCACTGCCTGGGGGGGGGGGCTTACCAAGGAAGACCCCTGGAGATTCCCTTATCCCAGGCAGGGGCAAGGGCACCAACCGGGGGATGACCCGGGATGTGGACCGAGATTCCTGGGCACAGAGCTGGCACGGCTGCCTCCGCCAACTGCCAGGTCCACCCCCCACAACCAGGAGATGGCGGGCCATTGACCAGACACCCAGACCAATATCTAACCCGGTATTGAAGCTAGACTGACAGGCCTGTAGTTTCCCGGGTCTTCCTTCTTCCCCTTTTTGAAGATTGGGACCATGTTAGCCCGCTTCCAGTCTAGAGGCACCTCCCCTGTTCCACAGGATTTCTCAAAGATGGTTGACAGAGGCTCTGCAAGTGTATCTGCAAGTTCCTTTAGGACTCTACTGTAGGATGCAACTCATCTGGTCCAAATAACTTGAATTCATTCAGGCCAGTTAGGTGGTTTCTGACAAGTTCCCTGTCAATCTCAATCTGCATATCTGTGCTGCCCAGATGTTCATTACCTCTGTGGAGATGTACACATTTCCCTCTGTTGGCCAAGGATCCAGCATCCTCATTTGCACAGTCCTCCTTCTGAAAGAAGACTGATGCAAAGTAGGAGTTGAGTAGCTCCGCCTTCTCTTTTTCACCAGACACTAATTGGCCATCGTTATTGAGCAGCAATCCCACCCTCTCCTGGGAACATGGACTGCACTTCTTGGATGAAGGACTCCTAGCACGATACGGGTTGCACCTCATGAGGAGGGGGGAAAGAATGTTTTGGGTGGAAACATAACAAGCCTGATCAGGAGAGCTTTAAACTAAAGACTGGGGGGGGGGGTTTGGAGACATTGGTCAGAGGCCAGGTCTGCAGGTGGGTGCCTCAGTTGGGTACCCTAGGGGTACCATTGTGGCTGGTAGGTCCTTGGAGAGACCCAGACTAGCTGAGGAGGGAGAGGGGACATTGGATCGTGGCCTTATGTTGCATATATACAAATGCACAGAGCATGGGACACAAACAGGATGAGCTTGAACTTCTAGCAAGTGATGGTAAATTTGACTTGATAGGAATAACTGAAACCTGGTGGGATGACTCTCATGACTGGAATGTGCAAAGGGAAGGCTACCAGTTGTTTAGGAGGAACAGATGTGGCAAAAGAGGGGAGGTTGCATTATATGTCAAGAATATATATTATGAATATATATTATTATATAATATATATTATATATTATATATTATATATTATATAATATTATTATAATATTTGTGTTGTAAAGTGGTATATAAATACTAGTGATTGATTGATTGATTGATTGATTGATTGATTGATTGATTGAATATATACACCAGCTCAGAAATCCAAAATGGTCATGATAGCTCTGTGGAGAGTATCTGGGTAAACATTAGGGGGAACAGCAGCAAATGCAACATTGTGGTGGGTGTCTACTATAGACCTCCAGGCCAACGGGAGGAGGTAGATCATGCCTTCCTGAAACAACTTACAGACATTACAAGAAAACATGAGGTAGTTGGACTTTATGGGGGGACAGGACTTTTAACTATCCTGATATCTGTTGGAAGACTAACTCGGCCAAGTATAGGAGTTCCAACAAATTCCTGTTGTGCCTGGAAGATAACTTCATCTTCCATAAAGTAGAGGAGGGAACAAGGGGAGGGGCCATCCTTGACTTGTTCTTAAGTAATAAGGAGGAATTTGTTGATGAGATCAAAGTAGTAGGAACATTAGGGGAAAGTGATCATGAACTGCTGGAGTTTTCAATCTTATTGGAGACAAAGATAATATGCAGCAAAACCCATACTTTAGACTTCAGAAGGGCTGATTTTAATAAGCTCAGAGAAATGATAGGTAGGATCCCATGGGTCAATGAACGTAGGGGAAAGGGGGCCCCAGATGGGTGGGAGCTCCAAAGAGGCAACTGCTTCAGGCAAGTCAAAAACAGTCCACTGATGGGGTGCTGCCGAATGCTCCTGCCACTTCTCCACCGCCCACAGCTCATGCTGCCAGCCGCCCACTGAAGCGGGGAGAACGCTGGCTTCACTAGCCGAGCCGGGAGTGAGGCCCAAGGCGTGTCCTTTGCACGATCGCGAGACGCATCCTGCGCCGTCGCTGCTCCAGACCCAAATGAGCTTGGTGGGTGCCTTGCACTCTTTGTTCCTGCCTCCCTGTGGCTTTAAACTGGTCAATGGGGAGGATGGCAGCAGCAGCCCTGGCCCATGCGACGGAGCAGGGGCAATCTCTGTTAACATGCAAAGCGCTAACAGTCTTTCTCATTAGATACTACTCAAGGCGGTTTCCATAGGCAGGCTGCCCTAGGCCTGCAAGGGTCTTTACAACATTGTTCTATACATACAACCTTTCAGTCTGTAGATGTTTTCCTTCCACGGTGTAGTCTTCTCTCTTAGCCCCCAGCACATGCCTCAAGCTTCTGCAGAAAGCCACAAATCATGCCAAGCAGAGGATCGCCACTTGTTATTGCTCTTTGCCAACTGACATTCTCAGCATTCCTGTCCTGCCATCTTCTGTCGGCAGCATGCACACAAAGGTGATGACAGCTTGTCAGCAACTTCCAGTGTCCCTTCCAGGCATGAACTGAACAGCTCCTGCTTAGCTTCAGGTAGGCATCAGGCTTCTGGACCACAACTGGATCACTTCTGGACCACAACTCCTGCCTGCTCATAGTCCGCCATGCTTGTTCAATATGTTGTCTTCGCATTGAGTGAAATGTTGCTCTGCACATGCCAGCCTACTTCTTCCTTCTTTTCACCCCCTCCTTTTTTTCTGCCATTTGCAAATCACGGCTACATGATTAGGGCTGTCCAAGCCAGTAAATGTCTCTAAGTAGTAGAAGTGGCGGAAGAGGGAGACAGGCCCAGTCAGGGCCGGCTCTAGCAGTGGTGATGCCCAATGCAGGGCATTCCTGTGGGGCCCCCACCCTCCCTGCGTCCCCCTCCCACTCACCAAGAGGAGTGCTGTTGATGCCATGAGCAAAGCATTGCACCTGGAAATAGTTGGTGGCGATATGATAATGTCACTGACAACTGCTCCCAGGTGGCCCATTTTGGGCTGTTCAGAGGCAGGGGCAGGTGGGAGGGCCCAAGGTAAAGCTGCTTTGCTCAACCCACTGACTTACAGCTCATTGAGATCCCGGCTGCATTGAGATCCATGGCAGCAGGCCATGTGCTCACCCTGCTGGGGCAGAGGGCCCCTGAAGCACAGGCAGTGGTGTCATCCTACCAGTACGCTGGGCGGGATGTCCAGGTGATAGGCAGCCCGCCCGTCGCGTACCACTGCGTTACGCCATTTGCATAACCAGCTATGCCGCTTGCGTACGTTACGCAAACGGCGTAACGCAGCGGTACGCGATGGGTGGGCTGCCAATCACCCAGACGTCCCGCCCAGCGTACCGGTAGGATGACACCACTGAGCACAGGGCCCAGTGTGATTACATTGGTCACATTGGCTTAAGGCCGGCCCTGGGCCCAGTCTACTCCTTGTCCTCCTGAGTCTAGGTCACCGGAAGCCCAGCTAATAAACTTCCCTTCTTCAAGACGGTGTATGGCAAATGCTCCTCCTGTTACTCAACTTTTGAGGGGGGAAAAGTAACATGCAAAGCTTTGTAAGACTGTCCATGGCTGCATTCCTCTCTTGCATTCACTGAGGGAAATGATGGTTACGGTTACAAAGAAAATGAGTTGCAGAAAAGGTGATCCAGTTCACCCGGGTTGCCGCAAGCCCTTGACATGAAGGAAAGAGGGGAAGAATGATGATGAAATTATGTAAGAGAATGAGATGGCAGGAGAGAGAAAAGCAGAAGAGCCAACAGAGATCAAGGGGAGAAAATTATGGCTATCTGCGATGCGGGAAGGAAGCCATAAGAATAATTATATTGCCATAAAAGTAGATATACCCTAAAAATGCGAAGCATTTATGGTTCTGATGTGCTCCTACAGCCCACTGTTTTTCTGTTCTCCTTTCTGAGAACACCTGGCCACAGTGGGCAGCCAAGACTGAGCACAAAATTGCCAGCTTCCATTGTTTCATCACTTTTTTTGCCATTTTGATACATTGTCAAAGACACTTTGAAATAACTATGTCTGTTGAAAAGATTGGGATTGGAGTGGGATAGAGACAGAAGGGAGTAGTGATTAACCCCGTAGGAGGGCAAGAGCACGAACTAGAGGGCCGTGATCCAATTTAGCTCTCCCATTTCTGAGCGTAGAACTTCACAACTAGTTACACGGGAGTAAATCCCATTGAAATCTGTAGGAATTTTGCATGCAAAACTGACCTTTATCGTGTCCCTTGGTCCCTTATGTAGATTGGTAGATATTTGCATTGGGGACCAGCATGTGTTTTGCAGGCTTCTTTTCTTTCTTTTTCCCTAACATGAACCCTATCAAGATATGGAAATCCAAGTTATACTTAAAAGTACTGCAGAAAATGTTGAAATGTTTCCAGGCTGAATACAGGGGAACCTCCTCGATCGCAGGCTCCGCATCCGTGCACCTCACTGGTTGTGCACCTCACATTGAGAGTCTCTCTGAGACCATCCTGTTGTGAATTTCATTATCCACACGGAAAGGAAAGAGCTGATTAGAAAAGGGAAGAATTCAGAATCGGCGTGGGGTGTTGTAATGGATTCCCTTTGAATACTGAGATCCCATTGTACAGCAAAAAGGCAAATGCAGCCAGGGACATGGGGGCAAGGGTTAGGGTCCAGCGTACACACTGAATCCTGGCTCCAGCCCAGGGGGTCTGGAGCCAGGATTTGGCGCATAGGCTAGCTCCTAACCCAAGTCCCCAGCCCAGTCGGCCCCAATTTGGACCACTCAGATTTGCACCAGCAATTTCTCTGGTGCAGATCCAAATAGCTCTACAGGGGTGGCTGGGGCTGACCCCAACGTGTTCTCCAGCATAGGCCAGCAGGCCAGCCTGTTCCAGCCTGTTCCAACCAAATACAGGTTGAGAATCCCTTATCCAGACTGCTGATTTTGGATTTGTCTGGATTTTGGAATTATAATAATTGCAGAATGAGAAATGCTTCCTCTTGCTCTTTTCACTATAACTCAAATGGGTGGCCTCTTTGACATTTTTCAACATTGTCTGTACAGGTTCACACCAGAGCAGAGAATAGAACTTACAGCCTTTACTTCCACTGTGACATGGGAATGAACACAAGACTTTCTGGTACTCACATTTAATTACATAATTTTTTTTTAAAGTATTGGACAAGATTGCCTAGATTTCAGGATAGTCCCAATTTCAGATGTCTGGATAAGGGGTAATTAAAAGGTCCAAACTTTTTATACACTGATTTTTTTAATAAACTGATTTGACTCAACACTGATGGCCACTGCAGATAAGAAGGACCCTGCTGATCTCAGGAGGAGAGAAAAATACATCTCCATTCTAAAAACCACTTTTCTAGGTTGTCATGGAGTCAGACTATTAGAACTGCTATTTCCAAGTCACCCTTGCTGAAGAATGGAATGTGAAAGTGATTAATCACCTCTGTGTTCCACTTTTCAGTGAGAGAGGGCGAAGGGAGGGGGTCAGTTTTTTTTCAGAGCAAGCTGAAAATAGCAGTTCTAATTGACTGCATGACTGACTCAGTTTTTGTTTTGTTTTGTTTTAATTGCTTTTACTTAACAATGTTTTTGGTATCAGCAGGGAGTCCCAGAACCAAACCTCAGTGGATACTGAGACACGGCTGTATACCTGCATATATATTTTTACAGTGTTTACCCTATCAAACCGCAATTTGCACCATTCTGATTAGAATAATCTCTGTGCAGGAATTCCATCATATTTAGGGCACAATCCTAACCAACTTTCCAGCACTGGCATAGCTGTGCCAATGGGGCATGTACTGCATCCTGCAGTGGAGCAGTAGTGACAGAAGCCTCCTCAAGCAAGGGAATATTTGTTCCCTTACCTCGGAGCTGCATTGCTCTTGTCCCAGTGCAGGAAAGTTGGCTAGGATTTGGCCCTTAATATAGTTTCCCCCCCCCAAACAGGGTGGAAAGCTAAGAGCCTTCCCAGATGCCATTGTGTTCCCACGGATCCTTTCAAACCTTATGAACTGCCAGATCCACACCTTCACAGTATTTAAGACAGCAACAACCTCGCAAAATGTATTTCAATCTGTGAGAGAAACGACCAGAAAAAAAAAATATTATTTTGTCTGTATAGTGTCCATCTGTCTTGGCAACTTCAGCGCAATGAATAAAAGTAAAACTAAAAATACGCTATGATCCCAATTAGAAACAACAATCCTGCTGTTGTACAATACAAAGATGGCTTGAGTGCATGGGCCTGTACAGTTTCTGATGTTTTTTTAGGTTCTCAGATAATGTGGGCATGGATCCCCCGCGCAAGTAGGCTCTGCAATTTCTGTTCCCTGGGACCGGATACAGTGGCACACATCCTATGCCACTGTCCTGCTCATCAATTTTTGCATGATATTTACCTTGAACCAATGCTGTTCCCCCCCCCCCGGTACACCTACCGATGTATTGTCCCTCCTTTTGGGCAATAGTTCTGCGGCTCTCACTGACTCGGTAGCGGATTTTCTGCTTGCTGTCACACACAAAAAAACAAAACCCTTCTTGATTCAATACCCTGTTTTGTTCTCTCCTTTACAATTTGCCAAGTTCCGATGTATTCTTACCTTTTTCTTTCCACCGGTGGGTATGTTACTGTAATTGCTGATTGTTTTAATTGCTCATTGTTTTAATGCCAATAAAGGTTTTGAGAGTGATTGATTGATGTGGGCATGGCTCATTCCTGGCTGACACATGCAGAGGGGGTTAGCATTTTGCCAATATCCCTGCCCTGACCAGGCATCCCCTTTGTTCTTAGAATTCTGGCAGTGATGTCATGCAGGGGGAACACGGGGAAACTCAGTTCCACTAGTTAAAATTAGGGCTGACTCTGCCCACTTCACTCTCCCTCCCCCCCTCCCAATTCCTCTCCAAAGAGCTTTTCTTCTTGGTTGGCTGGCACTCAGAGGGTTAAAGGGAGCGACTCTGGATTCCTAGGGGGGCGAAGGCAGTGATGTCATTCAGGGGGAACGGACGGGCATTCCGGATCCTCCGTGGCTGGTTCCGGGTTCCCGACAAGTGCCAATCAAAAGTGAGTTCCTGTTCCTAAATCATTTGAATGACACCACTGAATTCTGGGGTGGTAGTGGATTCAGATAGGTGGATTCTGGAAGTTCAGACTCCTCAGGGGGATAGCTATGGAGGGGGAGGTTCAGATGTTTTCCCCACGGCTGGTGCCAGGGTAATCTGAGGGACCCATTCTTCCTAAAGTGAGGCGCCTTCCAAGTCTGGGTCTAGCTGAGATCTTATAGGGGAAAAACAGGGTGCACCAGGTGGGAGGCAGCATATAAGACCTAGAGGTAATAGAATCATAGAGTTGGAAGGGACCTACAAGGCCATCCACTCCAACCCCCTGCCTGCAGCAGGGGTAACCAGTTCATGCTGGATTCTTGCCTTATGGAATGTTTGCAACGCTGCTGGACCGGCACAAGGAACCTGGGCCAGCCTAGAGCGCTCTGTATTGTGCTCTTTGTCTGTGAGAGTGCAATCCTAACCCAGATTTAGGCCAGCACAGTTAGGCCAGCAAAGTTTGGCCTGCACAAGGATCACCGTACAGTGTGTTTGGACCACTCTTGGAGTCAGGGAAGATGGTGCAGGTCTGTGTGCTTTACGGTGTCCGTTGTGGCAGCCAAACTTTGCTAGCCTAACTGTGCCGGCCTAACTCCAGGTTAGGATTGCACTCTCAGAATGTTTCACATCAAGAGAATGTTGGCTTTGTCAACCACATGCCTGTCTGGAAGTTATCCATCCATCCCCTTGTGTCACTCCCTTATCTCTGCATTCACTTCTTGCAGTCAAGGGCATGCCCATCAGGTTTGAATTACCAAGTGGCTTATTCTGACACATGGTTTGTAACTCCCTGCTTCAGGGTGCCTGCACTTTCTTTTGAACACAAAATGATGTATAAACAAGCCCGAGAGAAGCCCGCTGCAGATCTCTCTCCTCTACAATGCTCATGTTCAGAAGTGAGGGAAAATGATTTGATTTTTTTTCATGGATTTCAGTATTTTCCAAAGTTAGAAGCACAGGAAGTGGTGTTAAGATTTAGTGGGCAGAAGATTTAGCCGAGAGGGTTAATGCCTTCGTTTGCCCAAAGGTAACAGCTGAAGATCTGACGGTCGTGAGCTCGAGACTACCGGAAGTCTCTGTGAGCAGCAGATCTTGCAAACTGCGGCTGATTAAAAAGCTGAGTTCCAGCTGCCTCATGGGAGACGGAGTGTGCCAAAGTCAGCTGCATCTCTGGTGGGAGCAGGGAAGCCTCTTATCAGCCAGCAGAAGACAGATGGGTGGCTAAGAAAGAAGGCTAAATCCAGAAAGAAAGAACTGTATGAGTGCTGTTCGTGAAAGATAGAACATTTCTGTAAATTGTAAAAACCTTCTGGTTTGTGAATAACAGTCTGCCTATGTAAACTGCCTTGAGTTACAGTCATTAGAGAAATCTAGTGATCTTAAGAAAGGCGGTATATAAATACATGTATTATTATTATTATTATTATTATTATTATTATTATTATTATTATTATTATTATTA
>JAJKFI010034587.1:0-22412 GCA_029204185.1 Lerista edwardsae | reverse complement strand
TATTATTATTATTATTATTATTATTATTATTATTATTATTATTATTAATGTGACAGAGCACAATCCTAAGCTGAAGCCAGGCCGGCACAGTTAGGCCAGCAAAGTTTGGTCGGCACAAGGGACACCGTAAAGTATGTGTGGGCCACTCTCTGAGTCAGAGCCATCCTCCCTGACTCCACAAGTGGTCCAAATGTTCTTAATGTGCCAGCTAAACTTTGCTGCTCTAACTGTGACGCCCTAACTCCAGGTTAGAATTGCGCCCATACGGTGTTTCAAATTTTACATTATAATCACTTTTAAAGTTACTAGGTACGTGGTGTAGGTGGTATAGTGTCAGCAGGTTCAGCCACAGTCATTACCCATGCACCCCCATTAAAAATAAAAATAAAATAGAATGGCTGTATTTTTTCATATGTTCAGGATTTGTTTGAGTACAAAAATGAGAAGTGCAGAAAGCAGTTATTTTTTAAACTCATTATCACTGTTTTATTCCACCTCTACCCTTGTGTCTTCAGTTGCAGGCTCATATCTTACCCGATGCGTGAGATGGCACGAGCCATGGGGCGGCGGGTAGCGGCGGGGTGCCATTGAGTATGGTCCGGGCGAGACCATGCAGTTTTCGGCCCTCCCTCCCACCCACGCTTCCCTTACGCTCAGAAATGGAGCGTTTCTGGGGTAAGGGAGGCGTGTCTGAGTGATGCATGGGGGCGGGGCGACGTCCGGGGGGCGCGGTTTCAGCGCCAGCCATGGGGCATGCTCGGGCCTTGTAGCCCAGTTCATCCCTTTCCCATAACCTTTTTCAGATTCTCATCCAGAATCTCTTTTGATGAACTGTCCACAGCTCTCACCTACCCAAGTGCATTCTCTGGCTTTTCATGCTTTACAAAAATACTGTTTCAGTTCTGTTCCGTTCTCAGTTTTAAAATATCACGGGCAGCCCAATCCTAACCTGTGTTGGAGCAGGCAGTTCAGATGGCCTGTGCTGCATCCTGCACAGGCTGAGAGGCCACTGGAGCTCATCTCAGGGCAAGGGGTTGGGGCTGCTTGGACCTTGGACCTACATCGCTGGCAAAAATTCCAGTGGCCCAGATCAGGGCCAACAGGCCTAGTTTCAGAGATTAGGATGCTATTGACCACCTATTCATCATTTTGCCATGCCAAAGAATGTTCTTTTTAACAGCAAAGTCCAACATCTCTTCTGTCTTGTCCTCCATTGTGGCATCAATCGTCCTTTTTTTATCCCTGTGAGATCAGTCTCTTAGCAACTACAGCAGACTGCAAACTGTGAAGTCTTCCATTCTGCATTAACTTCTTTCCCACGTGACATGCCTGGGGTGGTGAGACATGTTGGGTTAAGTGGGAAAGAAAAGGACACTCCTGTCCATCACAGTCAGCAATAGATTGACCAGTAATTCAAATAAGGTACAGTAGGTGCAGTACCTAACATAGACAAGCACAGGTGTGTGTGCATAGTATAATCATATGCACTTCAATTTGTATTACAACACTGTTAACACTACTCCAGGGAACTCCAGGGAACACTGCCCAGTGCTCGAGCAGGAAAAGGGTGGCAACAAGGCGGCTTGCATCTCTGAGAGGTGAGCATTGTTTAGCTCTCCCTCCCTCCTTTGCCCCCATAAGGCTCCGAAATGGGGCCTGGCGTGGCGGGGGCATGTCAGTGGGTGGTGAAGAGGCGGGAAGGTGGAACAGGGGCTCTGGGTGTCGACCTGGACCGGGGGAGGAGCACAGACTGGGTGCGCCACTGAGGAATGCCACTGGTCTACCCTCTGCTACAAAAGGGCAGCCCAATCCAGAACTGCCTGGCCGCTGCGATCCAGAACTCTGCGATCTGCCCAATCCAGAACTCCAGTGGCAGCCTGGCAGCCTCTGGGGTATCCCCAGGAGAAGAGGACATTTGTCCCTTTCCGCCGGAGAAAGTCCTGGTGCCTGCAATAAGGCTCCTCAGCTCACCACTGTCTATTTCACCAGCAGGTATTCAAGCAGCCCCGTGTCAAGGTGCTCTGGCCTCCACCCGGGATAAGAAATAACCAAGAAAGACAGATTAGTATTAGTATTAGTATTAGTATTAGTATTAGTATTAGTATTAGTATTAGTATTAGTATTAGTAATAAGACATCTGCAATGGAAAACCAGCAAAACAATGGTTTTGTTGTTCATTTTGCATTCTGTATTAATGGGTGTGCATGTGCGCACATGTATGAATGGTTCATTATGAACGTATATGCAAAAAGATCTTCAGCAGGGCAAATATTTTTCTCCACATTGCATCAGTAAAAGTTGTTAGCGGCTTTCATAAAACTCCCTAACGCACAATCTGGATAAACCTACTGGGGTAATGTTCTATCCTTGCAATAGGCCATCTGGTGTAGAGATGCTCTGCCAATTAATATAGATGAAATTGCCGTTAACATCACAGACTGTAAATATCGCAGGCTAATCATTTATTGTCATTTATCAGTTACATTTCATACCTCAAGAGTTGCAAGGAAGCTCACAAGCAATATAGGAAATTCATAGAACAAAAAGGAAATGTGGATGGGTCCAAAATACCTGGCTCAAATCTCTACAGTTCCAGACCACAATATAAAACAAGTAGATAGGAGGTGCATTGATTACAGGGTAAATAGCATTTGAGATGGTTTGTGTATGGGAGCCAATGTCCAGGAGCCAGTTAAATGCTAGTATTGGATTTAGGGACAGGGGATTTCAGCAACCACCTGGCCCATCAGATCTGTGCGGCACCAGAAAGGAAGTATTTCTGGTATTATAACCCCTAAACACTTCTCTAATATTTGGCTTCAGCCGATGCGAAGGAGGCTCGGCGGGAGTGCAACAGGACCGGCGCTGCCTCCAGCACCCCTATGATAGGCGCCCCACAATTGGCACCCCACATCACCTTGACACTGAGGCCATCACCTTGACACTATGATGTAGCGTTGACGCGACGGGCAGCATTGGACTGCGTTGATTACGGGGCTGGGGCACCTCCCTTATGAAGAAAGACTGCAGCGTTTGGGGCTCTTCAGTCTAGAAAAAAGGCGCCTGAGGGGGGACATGATTGAGACATACAAAATTATGCATGGAAGGGATAGAGTCGATAGAGGGATGTTCTTTTCTCTCTCTCAAAACACCAGAACCAGGGGGCATCTGCTAAAACTGAGGGTTGGGAGAGTTAAAACAGATAAAAGGAAGTATTTTTTTTACCCAGCAGGTAGTTAATCTGTGGAACTCTTTGCCACAGGAGGTGGTGATGGCATCTGATCTAGATGCCTTTAAGAGGGGATTGGACGGGTTTCTGGAGGAAAGGTCCATCGTGGGCTATAGGCAATGATGGATTGTGCAACCTCCTTACACAGGTGGTGGGCTACTGGTATCGGGTGCAAGGGAGTGGCAACAGGATGCAAGCATCTTGTTGTCTCATGCCTCCCTGGGGCACCTGGTGGGCCGCTGTGAGATACAGGAAGCTGGACTAGATGGGCCTTTGGTTTGATCCAGCAGGGCTCTTCTTATGTTCTTATGTTTTTATGCCCATGTATGTTTATGCACCAGCATAATTTTGGGATGCCTGTATTTCGATACCAATATCTGCATGTTTGAAGGGTGTGCCAGTCTGCGAGTTGTAGGGCTGAAGCGGGGGTGCCACTCAGTGCCTCCGCATCATTACTACAGGCTACAGCCCTCCCGGGATTGCGCTGTGAAAATTGCGCTGCGCATTTAGCTCTCTGGTTTACCCACATTTTTCTGAGGGCTCCTTTTTCCTATGCTACAAATAGAATTCTTGTCGGTTGCATGAAAATGAACACTAAAGGATAGCATTTCTTTGAAACACGCAATTATTTTGTTTACTCATGTGTAAAACGGGAATAATAACAGTTACCTCACAGAGGTGTTGCAGCAGAGACCTCATTAATTAAAGCTCATAATGTGTTTTAATATCCTTGGGCATATCGAAGTGTCATCAAGTATAACGTCTTATATAATTTGAAATCATTCCGCACACATTCCCCCCCCCAAATATCTTATTTATTTACATGACTTAAAACGTTCAGGGTTTAAATGCTTTCCCCCCTTAAAGACATGCTGTGATAACATTTCTTTCTAATCTCTGCTTAAAAATAAAGTGCTTATTTGGTGCTC
This sequence comes from Lerista edwardsae, assembly GCA_029204185.1. NCBI lineage: Eukaryota > Metazoa > Chordata > Lepidosauria > Squamata > Scincidae > Lerista > Lerista edwardsae. The sequence goes on along the minus strand of JAJKFI010034587.1, from coordinate 18,254 downwards.
TTGCTGGTTACCATGACTCTATTACACCTGCTTTATTAAACTTGCTCATGCCTTATTAATAGTAATGCAGACTAGCTACCTTCTGCTTTTCTTGCAGAGGCCAAGATTTTTACATTGTGTATGTCAAGAAAAAGCTCCCATGGAAGTGTAACGATTTTTGAGAAATCCACCTACACCGTGGTGCTTCTACAATAATGGAAAATGGTTCCGCTTCTGGGTAGTGATTATTAGCCCAATTTTAATGGTTCCATATGTGGTCTCCCACTAAATTCATTTAGGCAGGAATTCATTTGGTTGTGAGCATAATGTCTAGCAAACAGAGACTCTGGTTCTTAAGGGTTGACTATGAATACAGTGGCTGAATGCTAAGGACCAGTCCCTACCCAAAGAGCAGATAATGCAAGTCCCTTTCAGATGTTATAATTCATGGGTCTCCAGTCTGAGAGGTCTCCAAACCCTGGCAGGAAATCTCTTAGCCTCAAGCCTTGGCCCTGCCCCAGATGCTCTTTGGCCGGGGCTGCCTCCACCCCTGCGGGGGTTGGACCATGAAGGGTCACGCTGAGCGGCGTCATGCAGCCGGAACGCTGGGCGGGAGGAACGGGTGAGCGGCAGCCTCCCCGTTGCATACCGCTCCATTTCGCTGCCCCGTTTCACAGGGGCGGGGAAGACGGCGAAACAGAGCGGGACGCAACAGGCGGGCTGCCGCTCACCCGTTCCTCCTGCCCAGCATTCCGGCTGCATGATGCCGCTGGTCACGCTCCAAGGGGCTGGCCTGGACTCAGGATGTTTCGCCCGCCAGGGAGCTGGCCGGAGGCTGGACCCACACCTTCAGTTAAGGCCTTGCCCATTTATCCTGCCTTGATTAATTGCTGCTGGTCTCCGGCTCCTCTTCCTTGTCATTTGCTGCAATGAAGTGGCCCACTTTATTTATAAAGTGGCCCACCGATGCAATAAAGTATGCTTCTGTCTCACATGGCTTCATTGGGGGATGCACAGCTAATGGAAATGTCCAAGAGCCTGCCCATATATTTGACCAGCATTTTCAGATTTTTACTTTGGAAAATGATCAAGGCAAAATGAATGAATGCTTTGATTTTGGTGCAGCCCTTTCAGCAATCACACTGCAATCACAAAATACACCAGACTTTGTCAATTCATTCTGAGAGGGCATGAAAGATGACTAATAATATTTTCGAGCGAATACAGAGGGTTTTGCCAATAAGCATTTATATATGACATTCATTCCTGAATGTAAATTGCATTATCCATGTGTAGTATGACAGTGACTAACATAATGCAACATTATTGGTAGCTCTGAAATGAATATCTAATGAATGAAATGAATATCCTAGGAATTACCTAGGGACCCTTTTGAACTCCTGCTTCGGCTGTATGTTACATTAAAGCTGTTTTACATCTAAATCTTCACTGTATCTTTTTTCACTGCCAGTTGTTTTAATTGGTTTTTACTGTTTTCATAGAATTATAGAGTTGAAAGGAACCAGTAAGTTCATCTAGTCCAACCCCCTGCCTGTAGCAGGAAATCCCCTGAGCATCTCAGCAGGTAGGTAGATAGGTAGGTAGGTAGGTAGGTAGGTGGTAGGCCTTTCTTTCTTTCTTTCTTTCTTTCTTTCTTTCTTTCTTTCTTTCTTTCTTTCTTTCTTTCTTTCAGTTTTATCTCCCCGTTGTGCACTTCTTTGAATATTTGAAAAGCAGCATATAAATCTTTTAAATGAATAAATAAATATCAAAATGTGCACACTGTCAGCCCAATCCTAAGTAAGGCCAACATAGTAAGGCCAACGTTACAGGGCTGTATCCTAGGCAGCAGCAGCGAAGTGCAGGCCAGATTTTCCCCTTACACCTGCATAAGCCCCAGTCATCCGAATGGGGCTGCTCAGATCTGTGCCTGCTGTTTTTCAGGTGCAGGTGCACATGCGCAGGAACAGTCTGAATCAGGACCGCCCTGGCCAGGGACGGGGTTTAGGATTTGGCACTATGGCCGTCCGGCGTCACAACCCCCATCTCCGCCCACTGTGCTACCCAGTTACATCCCTGGCACGCCTCTGGAATGCCCTCGGCGAGGCCCAGTGCTGACCTCACACCGCCGACGCTCGACCGGCACAAGGCCGGCACTGTTGGCAGTCACGGCGGTGCCTGGACGTTGGCACTGCTGCTTGTGCTGGTCCAGCACTGTACCGCCAACGCTGATGTGCTTGATGGTACGTTTGCGACAGCATTCGGCCAGCGCAAGAACCTAGCGCTGGCTCAACAGGGGTATAGGATTATACTCTGAAACAAACTGAAGCTCCAATGGTAAAGTTTTAAAACATAGAATGTACTCATTCTCTTTCTTTCCTACTTATTGGTTCACAGTAAAATGTAAGCTGAAGAAAAAACAATCAAGACAGAGGGAAGGAATCAGAGCTCAATTCTCACTTCTGCTGGAACCGAAGCACAACTGTAGTTACTTTTACTTTGGTGTAGCCGTCGCTCAGGGCCCTAGATTACATCAGGACTGCAGCATGGCAGATCAGAGGTATTTAGCCATTGACCACGGGGCTGCTTTCCTATGGAAAGTCATACCCCCCAACATGACTATTTAACCCTTAGAGATCTATTTGCTGCAATGACGTTTTCATGGTTAAAAAGTCACTTTTTCTGGAAAAGTCTTCTAATTCTATTCCTACTCAAACTCAAATCTATACATTAAACCAGTCGTTCTCAAACCTTTTAGACCGAGACCCACTTTTTAGAATGTTGCCCAGAAGTGATGGCATTAACATGGAAGTGATGTCATAGCAGGAAGTGACGTCATCAAGCTGGAAGTGATCTCATTGTGGCGTAATCAAATGACACTCCTGGCATGCGGACTGTACAACCATGAAACATCTCTGACAGAAAGCAAGAATAGGTCAAAATATGTCAAAGCACTGGACTAAAAATATTTTTTTTTAAAACCATCACTTGAAAATCAAACTGTGAACACTCACAACAGGACTATAGCAAGAGTAAGGTGTGCATCTTCCAAGATGGCTGCTCCCAGCTTTCCGCAACCCATCTAACTTCAGGTTATGATCCTGAAGTCATCCTGAAGTGGGTCTGGACCAGTGATGTCATGCAGGGGGAATGCGGGGGAACTCAGTTCCACTAGTTAAAATTAGGGCTGACTCCGCCCACTTCACTCTCCCTCCTCCCCCCTCCCAATTCCTCTGCAAAGAGCTTTTCTTCTTGGTTGGCCGGCACTCAGAGGGTTAAAGGGAGCAACTCCGGATTCCTAGGGGGGCGAAGGCAGTGATGTCATTCAGGCTCCGTGGCTGGTTCCAGGTTCCCGACAAGTGCCAATCAAAAGTGAGTTCCTGTTCCTAAATCATTTGAATGACACCACTGGTCTGGACCCACACTTCGAATAACACTGCATTAAACGGTGCACAGGTCAAAGACGGAGAGCCCAATCCTAAGCTGTGCCAGGCAGCTGCTGGAGGCACCTTGGGAGAAGGTGACATTCGTAGGGGCGCAGGCCAGCCAACGTGCCTCCTCAGGTCTGCACCAGCTACTTTGAGGCCCAACCCGGAGGTTAATCTCTGACGGTGGAGGCCACTGCCAGTCCCAGCCCTGCTCCGCCCCTCCCTCCCCCAGATCCACTCTCCCATCCCTTTCCACCCTGAAGGAGGTTATTGCCAGCAGCAGCGAAGCATCCCACCCACTGGCTCCACGTCTGGTCCTCTGGGCACTGGGGCCTGCTGCTGGGTGGGCACCATCTGTAAGCTCTTACCGCCAGGGGTCTTATGGCCCTTTCACAGCACCACTGCTGGTGCTGGCCCACTTAGGATTGGGCCCTCAGTGTCCCATGTGGCTGCCATGAAGGAAGCCGCTACATGTTTGTCATTATGTGCTCTTTGGTCCCAAGAGATTTAGAGTGCCATCCTGAAGGTGCTCAGCAACAACAACAAGCTGTCACTTGAATGTGAAACAAATATTTCTCAGTCATTTTCCAAGTGAATTAGAAAGAAAAGAGCCTATTTACAACCTTGACACAAGTAAAACAACCACACAACTCTTCCACTTTTTCATATTTTCAATATGGGTTCTGTAGGTGCTTCACAACCCTCCTGAAATTGGCTTGTGACCCACAGTTTGGGAACCACCGTTTTAGCTGTTTTGTAGCGGCTGCTGCTGCTGCTGCTGACAATATTCAGAACGTTAATATAGACTAGAAGAAATGTATAACTTCAAAGAAAGCCAGTCTGATCAAAAATCCAATTGAGAGCACAGTCCTAACCTGGAGTTAGGCCTGCACAGTTAGGCCAGCAAAGTGTGGCTGGCACAAGGGACACCGTAAAGTGTGTTTGGACCACTCTCGGAGAGGGAGGATAGCACACGTCATGGTTAAAAAGTCACTTTTTTCTGGAAAAGTCTTTTAATTCTATTCCTGACTCTGACTCTGGCAGTACAATCCTATGCCTGTCTACTCAGAAGTAAGTCTCAGTGGAGCTGACTCCCAGGAAAGTGTGTATGGGTTTGTAGCCTGAGAGAGGTTTGCTGGCCTAACTGTGCCGGCCTAACTCCAGGTTAGGATTGCGCCCCAAAGTAATCAACTTTTGAAGCTACATTAACAGCCCCTTCTGGCTACTGTTGCCTAATCTGATGCATGTTGAGCATGCAGGCAAAAAACTGGCACACACAGTCATAGTATACCGCTCTTTTAATTTGGAAAATGCTGAGAATTTCAGGGGGTTGAGTTGCAATGCAATTGAATACAGGAAGCTGAGAAAAGTGGTGTTTTGAGCTCCTGTTTTCAAACTCCGACAGCATTGCTGGATGAGAATGGAAATCCAATAATTGACAGCTATAACAGATGCAATAGAATTAGCATGCATGTTCTGAATTCTTCTGCCATATATTTATACTTGTATCATGCACACTTTGTCCTCTGTAACTCATCTAAGTGGATTCTCTGAACAATTAAATGCATTCCTGGTAGCAGTCGCCATTTCTCTAGGCTGGTTTATACACGGCCCTCTGAGGTAATCACATCATACATACATGCATGGACACTATAATTTGAATGCAAAACACCGATTGGTTGGAAGATATATTTGGCCACTCCCTCTTCCTTTCACTCATGAGTAATAAATATGTGAGCTCCCACATATTTTGTGAGCTCCCAGAGGAGAAGGCAGGGCTTGGACAGGGAAGGTGGAAGCTTGTGCCTTTAAACAAGGATTGTTCAGATTGGGGTGGGAGTCCATCCCAGGTTACAGGCCATGGTGGGTATGTGCAACCTCCTTATTTTAGAAGCTACCCCAGAATGCCAGATGCAAGGGAGTGGCCACAGGACGCAGGCATCTTGTTGTCTTCTGTGCTCCTTGAGACATCTGGTGGGCCACTGTGGGATACAGGAAGCTGGACTAGATGAGCCTTTGCACTGACCCAGCAGGGCTCTTCCTATGGTCTTATGTGCAGTTCCACTGGTCAGCAGGGGGGTGGACCATCCATGTGTCCAGTGATGGGATCTACAAATGAACAAGGGGAACGCTGGGCGGGACTTACGTGGGGCTTCCGCATGATTGGCTGCCCATCCGTAGCGTTCTGCAGCTGTCCTGGCCTCGGGGGGCTGCCCCCGGTTAGTGCGCCCCCCACTGCTCGCCCAGGCACACGGCGCAACCCTCACCTGTCCCCCGCGGCAAGCAGGAGCCCCCCCCCCGAGGCCAGGGCAGCCGCAGAACACTACGGATGGGCTGCCACTCAAGCGGAAGTCCCGCCTACGTCCCGCCCAGCATTCCCCTTGTTCATTTGTAGATCCCATCGCTGCATGTGTCCCTTCCCAGCAATGAAGAAACAGCTCTGATGATCACCCTGGATACCAGAGGGTGGGATTGAGCAGCCCTGTCCATGGGATGGTCAGCAGGGATCTCCTCCTATCCTTGCATTGTGGGCCTTCACCACTTCTACAGATTTGGCCTTACAATGGGAGTTGGGAGAGCCAATTCAATTCAAATCAAGCCATATCGCACGACCTCGTCTAGTAGTTAGAATACTACTAGAATAGAGCGCCTTTAGGCAAATAAGGCGGGGTATAAATCTAATAAATAAATAAATAAATAAATAAATAAATAATCTTGAGAAAGCAGAAGCTTCAACGTGGCTTTCAACAACGATGTACAGCTTTGCGAAAGAAATCATTATGCTGCGCCCCCCTTATTTACGGCATAGCTCAGTGGTGTTTATGTATTTTGCAATACCTCCTTTCTCCCTCTCTTCTCCGAGGACTCGTGTAAATCTGCTATCTCCCCAATGTGGTTTCTCCAAATGAATATTTTATGAGTATACATGTGTTGGTAACGAGAGCTAAAAAGCTGATGAAATCTAACAAAGCACGAGATGCGAAGGAGACAGTAAACGGCACAATCTATTATTCCCTTTCAGCTAAACATAAAGGGGGAGATTATCAACATCAGCAACTTATTGGAGAGTGCAGATAGAGCCTTTTTAAGAGATGGTCTGTTTTCAAAGGCTCTTTTATGGATGGAAATCTTCCCTGGCTTGTTTGTTTTGGTCCCCTTCTTCCTCTGGAAAATAGGTACGAGGCAGTCCAAAGAAGTTTGGAAGCGATGAAAATGAAAAGGAATATATATATATTTTTAAAAGAGAATTTTATAAAGAAAGGACTACAATAGCAGCAACTGACATTTATCCTACATGGTGAAGATTATGAAGGCATGTAGATTTCTTTTTCTTTTCTTTTTTGTTTTGCACAGAAGATATATTAAAAGATATTACATTTGCAACTATGGCAGAGAGAGAGAGAGAAGGAAAGAAACAGAGTTGAATAAGGGAAGAAACAGCCACCTGCCTTTTTATTGGTTTAACGGAGGAATCAAAATCAAGCAGAGGTCTGCATGGGTAGAAATCTTAGTCTTAGGGCCCATCCCAGCCAAATTTCCAACACTGATACAGCCATGCCAACAGGATATGAGCTGTATTCATTCATTCATTTTATTACGGTCAAAGACCAGCAGAACCAAACAGATATGCTAACGATCTATCTGGCTTGTTCTGCATTTAAGCATTTGTGTAAGAGGCTGTCAGTATGTTGCAACTGTGTTTTATTTTATTTTATTTTATTTTATTTATTTGTCTATGCCAATAAAGGTATTGAAATTGAATTGATATGCAAAGATACAGTACACATTAAAATAGTCCAAAACAATAGAACTAGCTACTGAAATGGGTTTAAAATCTAAAAACTATGGTCTAACCTCTAATTAGTTCTATAAACCTTGGAGTCTTTTCTCGTTATTCACGATGGCTTTGCGAAGTTTACATGCTGCTGCCAAAAAGCTGGCACACTGCATTGTAATCTGCGGGTTAGATCCAACGAGAAGTAACTTAATCCTTTCAGCTGCCATAAAACCCGGCATTTTCCTGAACAGAGGTAAGATAAATTTCTCCCGTATACCTTGATAAAAGGAGCAGCGGAGTAGAACATGCTCTGTTAACTTGATCTCCCCTGAGCCACATGGACACACCCTTTCTGAGAGGGGGATTCTTTTGAACCAACCCTCAAGCACTGCCGAGGGGAGGACTCCCCATCTGGCTATGAGCTACATCCTGGGATGGAGGAGCCCGTAAGGGAACTTTGGTTACATTACAACTGCATTGGCACAGGAAGGTTGGATAGGAATGGGTCCATAAACAGTGGTGTCATTCAAATGATTTAGGAACAGGAACTACTTTTGATTGGCACTTGTCGGGAACCCAGAACCAGCCACGGAGCCCGTTAGGATCCGGAACGCCCGTTCTGGTCCGTTCCCCCTGAATGACATCACTGTCCATAAAGCGTTGGAAAGAACAGGATATTGCAAAGATGTCCAGGTAGATCAGTGCTATGGATTAGTTTTCATTCACTCAGGGCGCAATCCTAACCAATTTTCCAGGACCGGGGTAAGAGCAATGCAGCTCCAAGGTAAGGGAACAAACATTCCCTTACTCCCTTACCTTGAGAAGGCTTCCATGACTGCAGCACATGCCCCAATGGCAAAGCTACAGTATGTCAGGGAGGGATCATTGGTTAGGATTGTGGCCTTGCTCATTCATTCATTTGCCAGCTTTCTGGGTGTGCTGGGACAAGATCTGAACTGGGCCCTCCATGATGAGCCCTCCATGATGAATCCTGGTGACACATAAGATGGTATCATTGCCACCAGGACTGAAGATTCAGAACAGACTTTATTTAGGGCACAATCCTAACCTGAAGTTAGGCCGGCTTAGGCCAGCAAAGTTTGGCGGGCACAAGAGGCACCATAAAATATATTTGGACCACTCTCAGAGTCAGACAGGCCAGCACACAGATGCGCGCCATCCTCCTTGACTCAGAGAGTGGTCTAAACGTGCTTTATGGTGGCCCTTGTGTCAGCCAAACTTTGCTGGCCTAACTGTGCCGGCCTAACTCCAGGTTAGAATTCAATCAATCAATCAATCACTAGTATTTATATACCGCTTTTCAACACAAAGTTCACAAAGCAGTTTACAGGCAAATAATAATCATTAAAGTTAAATGAATTGCACTTTTGTTTATATCAAGTATTGATGTACGGCCTTTCTTTGTTTTCACATCTCATTCAAGGCAATTTGCACAGGCAGGCTTGTATAAACCACCACCTTTCAATGAGTATTGTTCTATGAGAAGGACTCACAGAACTCTCAGTTCACCAGATGTTTTCCATCTAAGTGCAGCCATTGTCCTAGCTGTGATCTGCACTTTCAAGCTTCCACAGTAGCCACGGTCAGTGCTCAAGATGTTGTCCAACTCTAGCCTCCGCATTCCACACACTCTCACCGTGGGCCATCACAAGGTCCATCAGCAGAATTCCTGTTTCCATCCAAAGGCTCCCATCCAAAGTTGAGACCGCAGCTGAACCTGCTTAGCTTTCTTTAGGCAGATACTAGCTCAACTAACAGACCTCAGCTCCTGCCAGGGCAGGCAAAGACCTGACCTAGTCAACCACCCCTTTTTATTTGCTTTTTTTCAAAATTCTTGTCTACCCTTCTGCCATATTGCGGAAGTGTCCCAATTTATTTATTTATTTATTTATTTATTTATTTATTTATTTATTTGAAGAATTTATACCCCGTCTTTCCCATGCCGAAGCAAATGCCCAATGTGGCTTACATAGGAGGGCTAGTCTAAACCACAATTTTTCAATGGCGCTTTTACAAATATACAGTATTCTGTGATTCACTGAATCCTTAGTCCCAGATGTAGCCTTCACAGTGTGGTTTCCTCTGGCTGCATGACATGAAGCTTCAGCAGGCAATCACAAGCCAAGGCTAGACAGGTCCTCAAGGTCATACTCCATTCTTTTGCCAGCCGGCCTTCTAACACTCTCCCCTGCAACTCTCACTTGCAGTACATGAATCTCACCCAACAATATTGATCAGCTCAACGGCGACTCCATCCTGCCACAATGGGTACAGCAGCTTGTCACAGCCTGATATTCCATCATGCATCCAAAAAACAAGTCCAGAGATTTTCCTGCTTAGTTTCAGGCAGTACCAGCAGCTCAACCATCCATCCAGACCTCCTTCCCATGAAACATTACTTCGGTTTCATGTTCTTCTGTTTTTTCTAAAACAAAAAATAAAAAAACTCCATGGTCCATGGAAACCAGGCATCCATCTCTTTAAGATCTGTTCCATCAGCATTATACATTCTGTTTCTCCCCTGCTTAGAAGTTGCATGTACCTGGAATCTGGATTCCCAGTTCCCCATCCCTATCCTTTGTCCCTCTGGGGTGCCTCCTGACAATTGGCTCATAGTGGTCGGTTCTCGAGGCCAACAGAAACACATCTAGCACCTGCTGTCTGAAGCAAGAATGGTACGAAACCAGATGAAACTGGGCTGGGTAATCTATGGGTTTCATTTTTTTTTTCATTTATAAGAATGATTTGAGAACAAAAACAATCCGCATTGGACATAAATTCTGTACGTAGGAATTTAGATGAACTACTTTATGTAACAAAAGACTGAGAGGTTATTTCCCCTTCTATAAGGGCTCACAATCTAAAAAGACCCACAAGGCAGAAGCATACCAAGAGGGGGATTACTGCACTAAGAGCCGAATCCTATGCTGCGCTGGAATGGCGAGGCCAACAGGCCAGCACAGGATATGGGAGGCTGGAGCCTCCCTGAAGCAAGGGCGCATTCGTGCCCTTACTGTAGCGGAGGCGCCAGACTCCCCTAAGCGCTCCTCGGATCTGAGCCTGCTAAACAGCAGGTGCAGATCCGAGGAGACTACGCGGCCCGAATTGGAGCTGCGTGGCCTCCTGAATGGGTTTAGGATTCGGCTTTATGGTCAAATCCCAAGCCCGCCCCCCCTCCTGGGTCGGAACGCCTACCAGCCCTCCCACACCTCACCCACAGCCCACCCAGAACTGCCCTCCCCCACCCACGCCCTCCTTTGTCCCAACATGGGGCCTCCCCTGCCTCAACCGGCTTCGGCTGGCGCAAGAGAGGCACAGCGCTGGTCCCGTTACCTTAGTGCCGACATGCCGTCGCTATGACATAGCGTCAGTGCGACAAACACCATAGGATGGCACTGTAAGTACTGCTAGCAGCTGCTCCCCCTCCTCCTGGAAGCTATTCGGAGTCATTGTATTTCCCTTTTGCTCTAGCGATGGGATTGGTTGCAAAGAAGAGGGGAATCAGCTGGTTGCAGTGGTGTCAGCCTACCGGTTTGCTGGGCGGAGTTTTTGCGGTCGCTGGGCGGGTTTCCACGGTGATCGGCAGCGGGCGGGCTTTCGCCATTACGCAATGGAACGCAGCGAGCACACTGCCAATCACCGTGGAAACCCGCCCAGCGACCGCGAAAACTCCGCCCAGCGAACCGGTAGGCTGACACCACTGGCTGGTTGCAAAACCTAGTGCTGTGATCCCCCTTTAGAGACTACAGAGGAAGGGAGGGAAGTAGAGGCAGGGAAAAATTTTGCCATTAATTGCTGTGCATGTACTTAGCCGTGGTTACAGAATTGTACTGCCCTTGCTGGGATGGTGGAGGAGAGATCTCCCTGTCTCTCTGCTGCAGCATGGTGGAAATGTAGCAGCATCCTATCCACAATGATGGGGGAGTATCTGCGGATTCAGCAACATTGCCGCGGCCAAATTAGCAGAGCACATCATCGCACTTTGCCCTCAGCTTGAGGCAGCTAATTATTTTTCAAAAGTGGTGTGTGTGGAAGTAACAGAATCTTTTGATCACTGTTAATGACTTGGGTCAGCACAGTACTTTTTTTTTTTCAGTGCAGCAGGAAAGGGCAAGGCACAGCAAAATCAGCTTGGGCTTAATCAAAATAAAACAGGTGGAAATCATCCAAATTCCATAAGACTTCTCCTATGGCACTCCTGCACTCACATTGAGCCCCGTCTGTGTCGTCAGGTTTCCCAGTGATGGCCAGGGCTTAAAGAAGAACTCCACCATTTCACCCAAGCTGACTTTTCAATCAAAGTGCCCCTTTCCCTTCAAAAATCCTCTCCCAGTCTGGGAGGGGGTATGTTTAATTACATACTTCATTGCACTTCAGAATAGCAACAGGCTTTTGTTAATCACCATTGCAAGTCCTCAAATATACCACTGAGATCTGTGATTGTCATCTTAAGATGAATTAATGCAGGAGGGCAGGATTTCATGTCGCACAGGGCCTCTTGAATTTGGGAAGTGTCTCCCATAGGGAAAAAAAAGACAACATACAAAAACAACGAAAGCGTTTTGTGGCAGCCTGAAAGTTCCCCAGTTTATTGTGAACTAGTGACAATTTTGTCCAATGGCACAACGGTATACACTCACATAGATACTTTTTTTTTTTTAAAGAGGTAAATAATGGGGTCCAGAAGGCCATGAAATGCAGCTGTCATTAGTAGGTCCAACATTTTTATGCATAGCCAAAATGTCGACAAGATAAGAAATCTGACCTGCAATAGCAGTCACTGGTGATAGCACCGTCTTTCTGGTGAGTTTATGCTAATTTAACATCTGTAGCTGGAGAGAAACCAAGACTTGTGATTAAGGCCCGCAAAACTTGAGCGGGGCTTGATTTGTTACTAAGTTCTAGTTTAGTGATTTAATGCTAGAATATCCCTTTCAAGTATTACTGTTTGTGTGGGGCAACTTTGGGATTGGCAGGAGAAGGAACTACTGGATGTGCTTTCTAGAATAGGTGTGCCATGTTTCCATGGTGGAAATATGTTGTGCATGCAGGGACTGTGTGCAGCAACTGATGCTGCTGCTCAGTGGTTAGGCACATGAGTAGGGGTGATTGTTTTTGTTTAAAACACATAAAAACACAAAACACGCCCTTTTTGGTGTGAAAATATCTGCATAAAAACACAAAACACTGCATTTTGGTGTTTAAGATATTTTCCAAAAATTAAAATAGATTACATTTCCAGTTAGAAATAATTCTGTGGCTGCATCTGCTGACATCAGAGGCATCTCTACAGGGATGGCAAAGCTCTAAGTTTTGCAAGAAGCCTTACCTTGCAGTGGAAATCACTCCTCTCCTGCACCGTTTTAGCCAATCCTCACAGGGAAAAGCAACATCTTGGCATTGCTTACTGGCTACTGCAGCAAGGGAGAGGAGGGATTTACATGTCAGGGTAAGGCTTCCTGCAAAACTTAGAGCTTTGCCATCCCTGTAGAAACGCCACTGGCTGACATTGTGTCACCTACATCACCCACCCTGTATACTTTAAAAGCATTTAAAATGACTAAAAATGAGAACTTGGAATGAGAACTTAGAATAAAAACACATAATACCACTGTCTGCCTTTCAAATCTGTGGGGGGGGAAAATGACACGATTTTCAAACATCCCTACGTATGCAACAGCAAGAACTTTATTGTGGGATAAAATAATGCAATTACAGGGAGGGGAAGCAAAAATACAAAGCAATGCAATGTTCCTGTTCCCACCCCTGTCTCTGTTGCTGAAGGTCTGTTGCCCGGTTGCTGAAGGTTCTTTTTAGGTTACGTTGAAGAAATGCTCACTCCAGTATCTGGAGTGATACAAACAAATACTTCATTTCTTCTAAGTCTAGAGCAAATCATATAGGGCAAACCAAAACTTACAATGCATTATCAGATGGGCTTGCGGATCGTGCCTCGACCGGAGGGCATTCTGAGGGCCAGAGTGGCCGCGTGTGACCACCTGACCCTCAGAAGGCCTTCTAAGGCCCCCAGAGGGCCTTTAAATATCAGTTCTGGTTTGCAGCAAAAACCAGGTTTAAAGGCTTTCCAGAGGCCGTCGAAGGCCTTCTGAGGGTTGGGAAGGACGCATATGGCCTAGCCACCACTCAGAAGGCTTTCTGATGGGCTTTAAACATCACTTTCAGTTTTTGTTGGACCTCTGGAGGACCTCTGGAGGAACTTTTGAAGACCAGGAGAAGACACGCAGCCTCCCTGGCCCTTAGAACCCCTCCAGGGGGAGGCAGTGGGAGCATGAGGTCCTTGTTACATGGCTGGCAAGGCAGTGCTGCCCCCTAGCATGCCACCGGATATCACTTGACCTTGTGGACCCCACCACCCCAGGAATGCCACTGTGTGCTGATGTTGGAAGCCAGGTCTGGAGCGGGGGAACTAAATTAATTGCAAGATTCTGTAGGCTAGGTGTTTACTTTGACTGATTAATCTGGAAATCAGTGCTACATAGCAAGAACTAGATGGGCAGTCCAATCCTAAGCAGTGCTGGATCAGGCAGGCCAATGGGCCTGTGCTGAATCCAGCACTACACTGCTTTCGGGAGGCTAGAGCCTCCCCTATGGACTCCTTGGATCTGCTCCTGCTAAACCCAAATTTAGGTGTGGCCCAAATTGTGTGTGTGTGTGTGGCCCAAATTGGGGCCATGCGGCCTGGGGAATGAGTTTGATTGGGCCATAAGGCCACCAGGAAGCCAAGATGCAGGTCAAGCCCAAGTTTCTTTTATATCTGTTGAGGCAGCTGCTGATGATACATTGCTTGTACTCAACTTGCAACTCAGTCGCTAGAACCCACTGGACCCCTTGACCCAGGTAAGACAGCAGTATGGGAGGGTCAAAACTGAGCAGGAAAGGGGGAGGAATATGAGATGGGGAGGAAGTGGGAGGTGGAAGGCAGCAGGAGGAGACGGATCCAGCGACAGTGATGCAGTCTTGTTCCTAACCCCTCTATTTGGAAGCTCTCTGCCACTTCCTTCTCCTCGGACTGAGATTAGCTGAAAAGCTGGTATAGGTCCAAGGAGGCTCATTGGCAAACAGGTGGCTTACAAAAGGGTAAGGGAATATAATTCCCCCTTTCCAGTGATGTCATTCAGGGGGAACGGACCAGAACGGGCGTTCCGGATCCTAACGGGCTCCGTGGCTGGTTCCGGGTTCCCAACAAGTGCCAATCAAAAGTGAGTTCCTGTTCCTAAATCATTTGAATGACACCACTGCCCCTTTCCCTCCCAAGTCTCCTCATCTACACCTTCTTTGGCTCAGCTGCATTGGGGGCGGGGAATAAAATCAGAGAGAGAGGAGCACCCACTTGCTCAAATGAGAATTACAAGACAGGAGGTGTGGTCTTGTTGGGCTGTTGCCCTGCCTAAAGATGCTAAGCAAGATCAGCCTAGAATTGGCACTGGATAAGACGTTTCAGGTGGAGCTAGGAGAGGAGTGTGGAATGTGGAGGGATCAGATGGCAAGAGACAGACACAATCTTGAAAACTAGCCGAGGTGTGATCTGTGAAGGTTCAGAAGATGTAAGAGTGCAGCCACTCATCAAAAGTGTAAGAGTGATGACCACTCATCAAAAGGGAACCATCTGGAAAAATTGAGCGTTCTATGATTTGTATGTAGAACGATAGTTGTTAAAAATCCACTTGAAAAAATGGGGTTTATGAACAGCCTGCCAATGTAAATTGCCTTGCGTCTTGAGAAATCTTGAGAAAGGCTTTAAAAAACTGCCTTAAATAAATAAGGTGAGGATTCTTTGTAAATAAATAAATAAAGTGAGGATTCTTTGCTTTGTAGGTCACTTTAGCTAAGGAAATTCTGGCTAGATTGTGGTAAGGCTCCCCCCTTTCTTATTATTTCCTGTTGCAATTTTTCCAGTACTGCTTATGCACGTATGAGATCCAGCAGCCTCTCTGCTCCATCTGCCAGTCATTAACGGTTCTCTGCATTCTTTGGTGAAAACCTTTCCTGCCAAATTTAGATTTCCCATATTTACCTTTCTTTTTCCATTTGCTTAAACTTTTGGTTTAGACTTTTAATAAAAATCTAAATTTTTCAAAAATTTAGAGCCCAATCCTACCTTATGCCAGCCTGGTAAGGTCGACATAGCAGGGCCATATGCAAAGGCCCATTTGGAGGCAGCAGCAGCAACGTGCAAGACAAGGGGAGGTTTTCCCCTTGCACCTGCATAAGCCCCATTCACCCATATGGGGCTGCTCGGATCTGCGCCGGCAAAATAGCCGGCGCAGAGGAACATGCACGGGAGCGTCCCAAATCGGGGCCGCCATGGCCGGGAACTGGCATTAGGATATGGCACTACAGCCGACCTGCGTCATAACAGCGTCATAACCACCATCTCCGCCCACTGCGCCACCCAGTTACGCCCCTGGAACGCCTCTGGAACGCCCTCACGGAGGCCTTGCGCCGAGCGAGCAATGCTGGTGCTTGACTGTTGCACAGCCAGCGCGGCCAACGGTCACACCAGTGCCTGAGTGCTGACACTGACACTTGCGCCGGCCGAGTGCCATAGTATAGCACCGACACGGACGTGCTTTACAGTACGTTGGCAATAGTGTTCAGCCAGCACAAGAGTGCAGCACAAGTGCTAAGGGGGGGTATAGGATTGCGCTGTTAGTTATATTTTGACACTTGATCTGCATTATCCACGTTTACAGATAATTCAATGGAACAGAGTATCCCTTCACTGTGCAATTGCTACTATGGGATTGATTAACTACAAACCCTGAAACTCAGTGTTCTCCTGGGCATTTTTTTCCCCCAGTATATCCTCCTCTGTGTCGTCTCTATAGCCTGTGATGGTGGCAGATGCTAGTCCAATAAAGGAAAATTGTGAAGCCAGAAAGGGTGTGGGCATGATAACCACTAGGTGCTACTACCTTGGGTCAGCCTGCTTTCTCCTTGATGAAAGCAGATTTCTCCTGCTTTCTCTTTCTCAGTGTACATGTTGCATTCATCTGAGCCTGGGCTGGTTCTTCACTTCTGTGACTTCTACCCAGGCGCGTATCTTACCTGTGGCCCCGGATGGCGCAAGCCATGGGGCGCCGGGCAGCGGCGGGGCGCCATTGCGCACGGTCCGGGAGAGACCACACAGTTTTCGGCCCTCCCGCCTGCCCACACTTCCCTTACGCTCGGAAATAGAGCGTTTTGGGGGTAAGGGAGATGTGGCAGGGCGACGTGAGGGGGTTGCGGTTTCAGCTTCTGCTTCTATTGTGTTTCTACACCTGCTTCTACCGTGTTTTAGCTATACACAACATTATTTTTTGTTTGTTTGTTTTGCTGAATGATGCTTTTCGTAACCAGTGACACAAACCTTTGTTCATGTTTAATTGCCAGGCGCAAAAGGCCAGAAAACAATAAACTGAATATGTTCTTCTTTGGGTCTATTTTTTCCCTATGGCTTCTTGATGATGATTTATTTATTTGAAATTCAAGCCTCCTCCAGCATGTATATTTAGTATAAAAGGCGAAGGTTTCCCCACAACCGAATGGTCTAGTTGTGACCAACTGTAGGGGGTGGTGCTCATCTCTGTTTCAAAGCCTGTAGAGCCGCGTTCTGTCCGAGGACAAGCTTCCATGGTCATGTGGCCGGCATGACTCTTCGCCGTAGTGCATGGAACGCCGTCACCTTCCCACCGAAGTGGTCCCTCTTTATCTACTTGCATTTAGGTGCTTTCAAACTGCTAGGTTGGCAGGAGCTGGGACAAGCAACGGGAGCTCACTCCGTCGCGCAGTCTTGAACTCCCAACCTTCCAGTTGGAAAGCCCAGCAGCAGTGGTTTAACCTGCTGTGCCACCACGTCCCCTGTATACTATATTTAGTATAGTTGGAATCAAAATAAGCCTTCTGAGCTTGCTAAAGATTTTACCAGGGGTAACATCCTGGTCTTATCAAAGTCAGGGACAAAACTCCCACTGAGATGAATGCAGCCAGAATCTGACTGCAGGCTATGAAACTCTTTAATCTTTCAAAAATAGTGTTATTTCTTTTCACCCTTCCAGCCGATTGACAGCTCTTAACATCTCCAATATGATTTACTGATACCAATTTGTCTTCTATGACTTTAATAAGATCCTATGTGGGTTTTTTTTTTAAAAAGCGAACAAAAAAAATCATGTTAGCTCTTTAAGGCTACTCAGCATCCCTTAGGAAACATATCTGCTGAAACCTTTACTCTCAAAGCATAAATTCTGACAAATATAAGTTGACAATAAAGCAAGTGAAAAAAATAAATAAATGAAGAGCTGCAAACATTAATGACCCAAACTTATGGGCCAGTTAATGGCAGCAGATCTAGTGACCCTATGCCGTCACTTACCTTGTGACAGTGCAAATGTGCCACCGTCATGCGCTACAGAGCTACTACAGAAAAGGACTGAAGGATCTGTGTGTGCTCCAGGACCACCTGAATGCTCTGTCAGTGCAGGTAAAATGGTGGAAGGGGTGGTTTGGGGGCATTTAGGGGCAGGAAATGGGCTGAACCAACGGTCTCTTCAAAGCCTGTAGCAGCTTTGCCAATTAGTTGGCTGCACTATTTGATAAGGTGATTCTAAGCGACGAGAACTAGGGCAATAGTCATGCATGGTTTATATTTACAGTAACATATATGATGCTGCTGTCAATTAGGGTGCAATCCTAACCTGGAGTTAGGCTGGCATAGACAGGCCAGCAAAGTCTGGCCGGCACAAGGGATACCGTAAAGTATGTTGGACCACTCTTGGAGTCGGAGAGGCCAACACAAAGACATGCACCATCCTCCCTGCCTCCCAGAGTGTTCTCCGAGAGTGATCCAAATGCGCTTTACAGTGGCCCTTGTGCCGGTCAAACTTTGCTGGCCTAACTGTGCCAGTCTAACTCCAGGTTAGGCTTGTGCCCTTAGCTAGCTAGCTAGCTAGCTAGCTAGCTAGATAGCTAGCTAGCTAGCTAGCTAGCTAGATAGATAGATAGATAGATAGATAGATAGATAGATAGATAGATAGATAGATAGATAG
>JAJKFI010034586.1:0-22409 GCA_029204185.1 Lerista edwardsae | reverse complement strand
TATTATTATTATTATTATTATTATTATTATTATTATTATTATTATTAATGTGACAGAGCACAATCCTAAGCTGAAGCCAGGCCGGCACAGTTAGGCCAGCAAAGTTTGGTCGGCACAAGGGACACCGTAAAGTATGTGTGGGCCACTCTCTGAGTCAGAGCCATCCTCCCTGACTCCACAAGTGGTCCAAATGTTCTTAATGTGCCAGCTAAACTTTGCTGCTCTAACTGTGACGCCCTAACTCCAGGTTAGAATTGCGCCCATACGGTGTTTCAAATTTTACATTATAATCACTTTTAAAGTTACTAGGTACGTGGTGTAGGTGGTATAGTGTCAGCAGGTTCAGCCACAGTCATTACCCATGCACCCCCATTAAAAATAAAAATAAAATAGAATGGCTGTATTTTTTCATATGTTCAGGATTTGTTTGAGTACAAAAATGAGAAGTGCAGAAAGCAGTTATTTTTTAAACTCATTATCACTGTTTTATTCCACCTCTACCCTTGTGTCTTCAGTTGCAGGCTCATATCTTACCCGATGCGTGAGATGGCACGAGCCATGGGGCGGCGGGTAGCGGCGGGGTGCCATTGAGTATGGTCCGGGCGAGACCATGCAGTTTTCGGCCCTCCCTCCCACCCACGCTTCCCTTACGCTCAGAAATGGAGCGTTTCTGGGGTAAGGGAGGCGTGTCTGAGTGATGCATGGGGGCGGGGCGACGTCCGGGGGGCGCGGTTTCAGCGCCAGCCATGGGGCATGCTCGGGCCTTGTAGCCCAGTTCATCCCTTTCCCATAACCTTTTTCAGATTCTCATCCAGAATCTCTTTTGATGAACTGTCCACAGCTCTCACCTACCCAAGTGCATTCTCTGGCTTTTCATGCTTTACAAAAATACTGTTTCAGTTCTGTTCCGTTCTCAGTTTTAAAATATCACGGGCAGCCCAATCCTAACCTGTGTTGGAGCAGGCAGTTCAGATGGCCTGTGCTGCATCCTGCACAGGCTGAGAGGCCACTGGAGCTCATCTCAGGGCAAGGGGTTGGGGCTGCTTGGACCTTGGACCTACATCGCTGGCAAAAATTCCAGTGGCCCAGATCAGGGCCAACAGGCCTAGTTTCAGAGATTAGGATGCTATTGACCACCTATTCATCATTTTGCCATGCCAAAGAATGTTCTTTTTAACAGCAAAGTCCAACATCTCTTCTGTCTTGTCCTCCATTGTGGCATCAATCGTCCTTTTTTTATCCCTGTGAGATCAGTCTCTTAGCAACTACAGCAGACTGCAAACTGTGAAGTCTTCCATTCTGCATTAACTTCTTTCCCACTTAACCCAACATGTCTCACCACCCCAGGCATGTCACGTGGGAAAGAAAAGGACACTCCTGTCCATCACAGTCAGCAATAGATTGACCAGTAATTCAAATAAGGTACAGTAGGTGCAGTACCTAACATAGACAAGCACAGGTGTGTGTGCATAGTATAATCATATGCACTTCAATTTGTATTACAACACTGTTAACACTACTCCAGGGAACTCCAGGGAACACTGCCCAGTGCTCGAGCAGGAAAAGGGTGGCAACAAGGCGGCTTGCATCTCTGAGAGGTGAGCATTGTTTAGCTCTCCCTCCCTCCTTTGCCCCCATAAGGCTCCGAAATGGGGCCTGGCGTGGCGGGGGCATGTCAGTGGGTGGTGAAGAGGCGGGAAGGTGGAACAGGGGCTCTGGGTGTCGACCTGGACCGGGGGAGGAGCACAGACTGGGTGCGCCACTGAGGAATGCCACTGGTCTACCCTCTGCTACAAAAGGGCAGCCCAATCCAGAACTGCCTGGCCGCTGCGATCCAGAACTCTGCGATCTGCCCAATCCAGAACTCCAGTGGCAGCCTGGCAGCCTCTGGGGTATCCCCAGGAGAAGAGGACATTTGTCCCTTTCCGCCGGAGAAAGTCCTGGTGCCTGCAATAAGGCTCCTCAGCTCACCACTGTCTATTTCACCAGCAGGTATTCAAGCAGCCCCGTGTCAAGGTGCTCTGGCCTCCACCCGGGATAAGAAATAACCAAGAAAGACAGATTAGTATTAGTATTAGTATTAGTATTAGTATTAGTATTAGTATTAGTATTAGTATTAGTAATAAGACATCTGCAATGGAAAACCAGCAAAACAATGGTTTTGTTGTTCATTTTGCATTCTGTATTAATGGGTGTGCATGTGCGCACATGTATGAATGGTTCATTATGAACGTATATGCAAAAAGATCTTCAGCAGGGCAAATATTTTTCTCCACATTGCATCAGTAAAAGTTGTTAGCGGCTTTCATAAAACTCCCTAACGCACAATCTGGATAAACCTACTGGGGTAATGTTCTATCCTTGCAATAGGCCATCTGGTGTAGAGATGCTCTGCCAATTAATATAGATGAAATTGCCGTTAACATCACAGACTGTAAATATCGCAGGCTAATCATTTATTGTCATTTATCAGTTACATTTCATACCTCAAGAGTTGCAAGGAAGCTCACAAGCAATATAGGAAATTCATAGAACAAAAAGGAAATGTGGATGGGTCCAAAATACCTGGCTCAAATCTCTACAGTTCCAGACCACAATATAAAACAAGTAGATAGGAGGTGCATTGATTACAGGGTAAATAGCATTTGAGATGGTTTGTGTATGGGAGCCAATGTCCAGGAGCCAGTTAAATGCTAGTATTGGATTTAGGGACAGGGGATTTCAGCAACCACCTGGCCCATCAGATCTGTGCGGCACCAGAAAGGAAGTATTTCTGGTATTATAACCCCTAAACACTTCTCTAATATTTGGCTTCAGCCGATGCGAAGGAGGCTCGGCGGGAGTGCAACAGGACCGGCGCTGCCTCCAGCACCCCTATGATAGGCGCCCCACAATTGGCACCCCACATCACCTTGACACTGAGGCCATCACCTTGACACTATGATGTAGCGTTGACGCGACGGGCAGCATTGGACTGCGTTGATTACGGGGCTGGGGCACCTCCCTTATGAAGAAAGACTGCAGCGTTTGGGGCTCTTCAGTCTAGAAAAAAGGCGCCTGAGGGGGGACATGATTGAGACATACAAAATTATGCATGGAAGGGATAGAGTCGATAGAGGGATGTTCTTTTCTCTCTCTCAAAACACCAGAACCAGGGGGCATCTGCTAAAACTGAGGGTTGGGAGAGTTAAAACAGATAAAAGGAAGTATTTTTTTTACCCAGCAGGTAGTTAATCTGTGGAACTCTTTGCCACAGGAGGTGGTGATGGCATCTGATCTAGATGCCTTTAAGAGGGGATTGGACGGGTTTCTGGAGGAAAGGTCCATCGTGGGCTATAGGCAATGATGGATTGTGCAACCTCCTTACACAGGTGGTGGGCTACTGGTATCGGGTGCAAGGGAGTGGCAACAGGATGCAAGCATCTTGTTGTCTCATGCCTCCCTGGGGCACCTGGTGGGCCGCTGTGAGATACAGGAAGCTGGACTAGATGGGCCTTTGGTTTGATCCAGCAGGGCTCTTCTTATGTTCTTATGTTTTTATGCCCATGTATGTTTATGCACCAGCATAATTTTGGGATGCCTGTATTTCGATACCAATATCTGCATGTTTGAAGGGTGTGCCAGTCTGCGAGTTGTAGGGCTGAAGCGGGGGTGCCACTCAGTGCCTCCGCATCATTACTACAGGCTACAGCCCTCCCGGGATTGCGCTGTGAAAATTGCGCTGCGCATTTAGCTCTCTGGTTTACCCACATTTTTCTGAGGGCTCCTTTTTCCTATGCTACAAATAGAATTCTTGTCGGTTGCATGAAAATGAACACTAAAGGATAGCATTTCTTTGAAACACGCAATTATTTTGTTTACTCATGTGTAAAACGGGAATAATAACAGTTACCTCACAGAGGTGTTGCAGCAGAGACCTCATTAATTAAAGCTCATAATGTGTTTTAATATCCTTGGGCATATCGAAGTGTCATCAAGTATAACGTCTTATATAATTTGAAATCATTCCGCACACATTCCCCCCCCCAAATATCTTATTTATTTACATGACTTAAAACGTTCAGGGTTTAAATGCTTTCCCCCCTTAAAGACATGCTGTGATAACATTTCTTTCTAATCTCTGCTTAAAAATAAAGTGCTTATTTGGTGCTCTTGCTGGTTACCATGACTCTATTACACCTGCTTTATTAAACTTGCTCATGCCTTATTAATAGTAATGCAGACTAGCTACCTTCTGCTTTTCTTGCAGAGGCCAAGATTTTTACATTGTGTATGTCAAGAAAAAGCTCCCATGGAAGTGTAACGATTTTTGAGAAATCCACCTACACCGTGGTGCTTCTACAATAATGGAAAATGGTTCCGCTTCTGGGTAGTGATTATTAGCCCAATTTTAATGGTTCCATATGTGGTCTCCCACTAAATTCATTTAGGCAGGAATTCATTTGGTTGTGAGCATAATGTCTAGCAAACAGAGACTCTGGTTCTTAAGGGTTGACTATGAATACAGTGGCTGAATGCTAAGGACCAGTCCCTACCCAAAGAGCAGATAATGCAAGTCCCTTTCAGATGTTATAATTCATGGGTCTCCAGTCTGAGAGGTCTCCAAACCCTGGCAGGAAATCTCTTAGCCTCAAGCCTTGGCCCTGCCCCAGATGCTCTTTGGCCGGGGCTGCCTCCACCCCTGCGGGGGTTGGACCATGAAGGGTCACGCTGAGCGGCGTCATGCAGCCGGAACGCTGGGCGGGAGGAACGGGTGAGCGGCAGCCTCCCCGTTGCATACCGCTCCATTTCGCTGCCCCGTTTCACAGGGGCGGGGAAGACGGCGAAACAGAGCGGGACGCAACAGGCGGGCTGCCGCTCACCCGTTCCTCCTGCCCAGCATTCCGGCTGCATGATGCCGCTGGTCACGCTCCAAGGGGCTGGCCTGGACTCAGGATGTTTCGCCCGCCAGGGAGCTGGCCGGAGGCTGGACCCACACCTTCAGTTAAGGCCTTGCCCATTTATCCTGCCTTGATTAATTGCTGCTGGTCTCCGGCTCCTCTTCCTTGTCATTTGCTGCAATGAAGTGGCCCACTTTATTTATAAAGTGGCCCACCGATGCAATAAAGTATGCTTCTGTCTCACATGGCTTCATTGGGGGATGCACAGCTAATGGAAATGTCCAAGAGCCTGCCCATATATTTGACCAGCATTTTCAGATTTTTACTTTGGAAAATGATCAAGGCAAAATGAATGAATGCTTTGATTTTGGTGCAGCCCTTTCAGCAATCACACTGCAATCACAAAATACACCAGACTTTGTCAATTCATTCTGAGAGGGCATGAAAGATGACTAATAATATTTTCGAGCGAATACAGAGGGTTTTGCCAATAAGCATTTATATATGACATTCATTCCTGAATGTAAATTGCATTATCCATGTGTAGTATGACAGTGACTAACATAATGCAACATTATTGGTAGCTCTGAAATGAATATCTAATGAATGAAATGAATATCCTAGGAATTACCTAGGGACCCTTTTGAACTCCTGCTTCGGCTGTATGTTACATTAAAGCTGTTTTACATCTAAATCTTCACTGTATCTTTTTTCACTGCCAGTTGTTTTAATTGGTTTTTACTGTTTTCATAGAATTATAGAGTTGAAAGGAACCAGTAAGTTCATCTAGTCCAACCCCCTGCCTGTAGCAGGAAATCCCCTGAGCATCTCAGCAGGTAGGTAGATAGGTAGGTAGGTAGGTAGGTAGGTGGTAGGCCTTTCTTTCTTTCTTTCTTTCTTTCTTTCTTTCTTTCTTTCTTTCTTTCTTTCTTTCTTTCTTTCAGTTTTATCTCCCCGTTGTGCACTTCTTTGAATATTTGAAAAGCAGCATATAAATCTTTTAAATGAATAAATAAATATCAAAATGTGCACACTGTCAGCCCAATCCTAAGTAAGGCCAACATAGTAAGGCCAACGTTACAGGGCTGTATCCTAGGCAGCAGCAGCGAAGTGCAGGCCAGATTTTCCCCTTACACCTGCATAAGCCCCAGTCATCCGAATGGGGCTGCTCAGATCTGTGCCTGCTGTTTTTCAGGTGCAGGTGCACATGCGCAGGAACAGTCTGAATCAGGACCGCCCTGGCCAGGGACGGGGTTTAGGATTTGGCACTATGGCCGTCCGGCGTCACAACCCCCATCTCCGCCCACTGTGCTACCCAGTTACATCCCTGGCACGCCTCTGGAATGCCCTCGGCGAGGCCCAGTGCTGACCTCACACCGCCGACGCTCGACCGGCACAAGGCCGGCACTGTTGGCAGTCACGGCGGTGCCTGGACGTTGGCACTGCTGCTTGTGCTGGTCCAGCACTGTACCGCCAACGCTGATGTGCTTGATGGTACGTTTGCGACAGCATTCGGCCAGCGCAAGAACCTAGCGCTGGCTCAACAGGGGTATAGGATTATACTCTGAAACAAACTGAAGCTCCAATGGTAAAGTTTTAAAACATAGAATGTACTCATTCTCTTTCTTTCCTACTTATTGGTTCACAGTAAAATGTAAGCTGAAGAAAAAACAATCAAGACAGAGGGAAGGAATCAGAGCTCAATTCTCACTTCTGCTGGAACCGAAGCACAACTGTAGTTACTTTTACTTTGGTGTAGCCGTCGCTCAGGGCCCTAGATTACATCAGGACTGCAGCATGGCAGATCAGAGGTATTTAGCCATTGACCACGGGGCTGCTTTCCTATGGAAAGTCATACCCCCCAACATGACTATTTAACCCTTAGAGATCTATTTGCTGCAATGACGTTTTCATGGTTAAAAAGTCACTTTTTCTGGAAAAGTCTTCTAATTCTATTCCTACTCAAACTCAAATCTATACATTAAACCAGTCGTTCTCAAACCTTTTAGACCGAGACCCACTTTTTAGAATGTTGCCCAGAAGTGATGGCATTAACATGGAAGTGATGTCATAGCAGGAAGTGACGTCATCAAGCTGGAAGTGATCTCATTGTGGCGTAATCAAATGACACTCCTGGCATGCGGACTGTACAACCATGAAACATCTCTGACAGAAAGCAAGAATAGGTCAAAATATGTCAAAGCACTGGACTAAAAATATTTTTTTTTAAAACCATCACTTGAAAATCAAACTGTGAACACTCACAACAGGACTATAGCAAGAGTAAGGTGTGCATCTTCCAAGATGGCTGCTCCCAGCTTTCCGCAACCCATCTAACTTCAGGTTATGATCCTGAAGTCATCCTGAAGTGGGTCTGGACCAGTGATGTCATGCAGGGGGAATGCGGGGGAACTCAGTTCCACTAGTTAAAATTAGGGCTGACTCCGCCCACTTCACTCTCCCTCCTCCCCCCTCCCAATTCCTCTGCAAAGAGCTTTTCTTCTTGGTTGGCCGGCACTCAGAGGGTTAAAGGGAGCAACTCCGGATTCCTAGGGGGGCGAAGGCAGTGATGTCATTCAGGCTCCGTGGCTGGTTCCAGGTTCCCGACAAGTGCCAATCAAAAGTGAGTTCCTGTTCCTAAATCATTTGAATGACACCACTGGTCTGGACCCACACTTCGAATAACACTGCATTAAACGGTGCACAGGTCAAAGACGGAGAGCCCAATCCTAAGCTGTGCCAGGCAGCTGCTGGAGGCACCTTGGGAGAAGGTGACATTCGTAGGGGCGCAGGCCAGCCAACGTGCCTCCTCAGGTCTGCACCAGCTACTTTGAGGCCCAACCCGGAGGTTAATCTCTGACGGTGGAGGCCACTGCCAGTCCCAGCCCTGCTCCGCCCCTCCCTCCCCCAGATCCACTCTCCCATCCCTTTCCACCCTGAAGGAGGTTATTGCCAGCAGCAGCGAAGCATCCCACCCACTGGCTCCACGTCTGGTCCTCTGGGCACTGGGGCCTGCTGCTGGGTGGGCACCATCTGTAAGCTCTTACCGCCAGGGGTCTTATGGCCCTTTCACAGCACCACTGCTGGTGCTGGCCCACTTAGGATTGGGCCCTCAGTGTCCCATGTGGCTGCCATGAAGGAAGCCGCTACATGTTTGTCATTATGTGCTCTTTGGTCCCAAGAGATTTAGAGTGCCATCCTGAAGGTGCTCAGCAACAACAACAAGCTGTCACTTGAATGTGAAACAAATATTTCTCAGTCATTTTCCAAGTGAATTAGAAAGAAAAGAGCCTATTTACAACCTTGACACAAGTAAAACAACCACACAACTCTTCCACTTTTTCATATTTTCAATATGGGTTCTGTAGGTGCTTCACAACCCTCCTGAAATTGGCTTGTGACCCACAGTTTGGGAACCACCGTTTTAGCTGTTTTGTAGCGGCTGCTGCTGCTGCTGCTGACAATATTCAGAACGTTAATATAGACTAGAAGAAATGTATAACTTCAAAGAAAGCCAGTCTGATCAAAAATCCAATTGAGAGCACAGTCCTAACCTGGAGTTAGGCCTGCACAGTTAGGCCAGCAAAGTGTGGCTGGCACAAGGGACACCGTAAAGTGTGTTTGGACCACTCTCGGAGAGGGAGGATAGCACACGTCATGGTTAAAAAGTCACTTTTTTCTGGAAAAGTCTTTTAATTCTATTCCTGACTCTGACTCTGGCAGTACAATCCTATGCCTGTCTACTCAGAAGTAAGTCTCAGTGGAGCTGACTCCCAGGAAAGTGTGTATGGGTTTGTAGCCTGAGAGAGGTTTGCTGGCCTAACTGTGCCGGCCTAACTCCAGGTTAGGATTGCGCCCCAAAGTAATCAACTTTTGAAGCTACATTAACAGCCCCTTCTGGCTACTGTTGCCTAATCTGATGCATGTTGAGCATGCAGGCAAAAAACTGGCACACACAGTCATAGTATACCGCTCTTTTAATTTGGAAAATGCTGAGAATTTCAGGGGGTTGAGTTGCAATGCAATTGAATACAGGAAGCTGAGAAAAGTGGTGTTTTGAGCTCCTGTTTTCAAACTCCGACAGCATTGCTGGATGAGAATGGAAATCCAATAATTGACAGCTATAACAGATGCAATAGAATTAGCATGCATGTTCTGAATTCTTCTGCCATATATTTATACTTGTATCATGCACACTTTGTCCTCTGTAACTCATCTAAGTGGATTCTCTGAACAATTAAATGCATTCCTGGTAGCAGTCGCCATTTCTCTAGGCTGGTTTATACACGGCCCTCTGAGGTAATCACATCATACATACATGCATGGACACTATAATTTGAATGCAAAACACCGATTGGTTGGAAGATATATTTGGCCACTCCCTCTTCCTTTCACTCATGAGTAATAAATATGTGAGCTCCCACATATTTTGTGAGCTCCCAGAGGAGAAGGCAGGGCTTGGACAGGGAAGGTGGAAGCTTGTGCCTTTAAACAAGGATTGTTCAGATTGGGGTGGGAGTCCATCCCAGGTTACAGGCCATGGTGGGTATGTGCAACCTCCTTATTTTAGAAGCTACCCCAGAATGCCAGATGCAAGGGAGTGGCCACAGGACGCAGGCATCTTGTTGTCTTCTGTGCTCCTTGAGACATCTGGTGGGCCACTGTGGGATACAGGAAGCTGGACTAGATGAGCCTTTGCACTGACCCAGCAGGGCTCTTCCTATGGTCTTATGTGCAGTTCCACTGGTCAGCAGGGGGGTGGACCATCCATGTGTCCAGTGATGGGATCTACAAATGAACAAGGGGAACGCTGGGCGGGACTTACGTGGGGCTTCCGCATGATTGGCTGCCCATCCGTAGCGTTCTGCAGCTGTCCTGGCCTCGGGGGGCTGCCCCCGGTTAGTGCGCCCCCCACTGCTCGCCCAGGCACACGGCGCAACCCTCACCTGTCCCCCGCGGCAAGCAGGAGCCCCCCCCCCGAGGCCAGGGCAGCCGCAGAACACTACGGATGGGCTGCCACTCAAGCGGAAGTCCCGCCTACGTCCCGCCCAGCATTCCCCTTGTTCATTTGTAGATCCCATCGCTGCATGTGTCCCTTCCCAGCAATGAAGAAACAGCTCTGATGATCACCCTGGATACCAGAGGGTGGGATTGAGCAGCCCTGTCCATGGGATGGTCAGCAGGGATCTCCTCCTATCCTTGCATTGTGGGCCTTCACCACTTCTACAGATTTGGCCTTACAATGGGAGTTGGGAGAGCCAATTCAATTCAAATCAAGCCATATCGCACGACCTCGTCTAGTAGTTAGAATACTACTAGAATAGAGCGCCTTTAGGCAAATAAGGCGGGGTATAAATCTAATAAATAAATAAATAAATAAATAAATAAATAATCTTGAGAAAGCAGAAGCTTCAACGTGGCTTTCAACAACGATGTACAGCTTTGCGAAAGAAATCATTATGCTGCGCCCCCCTTATTTACGGCATAGCTCAGTGGTGTTTATGTATTTTGCAATACCTCCTTTCTCCCTCTCTTCTCCGAGGACTCGTGTAAATCTGCTATCTCCCCAATGTGGTTTCTCCAAATGAATATTTTATGAGTATACATGTGTTGGTAACGAGAGCTAAAAAGCTGATGAAATCTAACAAAGCACGAGATGCGAAGGAGACAGTAAACGGCACAATCTATTATTCCCTTTCAGCTAAACATAAAGGGGGAGATTATCAACATCAGCAACTTATTGGAGAGTGCAGATAGAGCCTTTTTAAGAGATGGTCTGTTTTCAAAGGCTCTTTTATGGATGGAAATCTTCCCTGGCTTGTTTGTTTTGGTCCCCTTCTTCCTCTGGAAAATAGGTACGAGGCAGTCCAAAGAAGTTTGGAAGCGATGAAAATGAAAAGGAATATATATATATTTTTAAAAGAGAATTTTATAAAGAAAGGACTACAATAGCAGCAACTGACATTTATCCTACATGGTGAAGATTATGAAGGCATGTAGATTTCTTTTTCTTTTCTTTTTTGTTTTGCACAGAAGATATATTAAAAGATATTACATTTGCAACTATGGCAGAGAGAGAGAGAGAAGGAAAGAAACAGAGTTGAATAAGGGAAGAAACAGCCACCTGCCTTTTTATTGGTTTAACGGAGGAATCAAAATCAAGCAGAGGTCTGCATGGGTAGAAATCTTAGTCTTAGGGCCCATCCCAGCCAAATTTCCAACACTGATACAGCCATGCCAACAGGATATGAGCTGTATTCATTCATTCATTTTATTACGGTCAAAGACCAGCAGAACCAAACAGATATGCTAACGATCTATCTGGCTTGTTCTGCATTTAAGCATTTGTGTAAGAGGCTGTCAGTATGTTGCAACTGTGTTTTATTTTATTTTATTTTATTTTATTTATTTGTCTATGCCAATAAAGGTATTGAAATTGAATTGATATGCAAAGATACAGTACACATTAAAATAGTCCAAAACAATAGAACTAGCTACTGAAATGGGTTTAAAATCTAAAAACTATGGTCTAACCTCTAATTAGTTCTATAAACCTTGGAGTCTTTTCTCGTTATTCACGATGGCTTTGCGAAGTTTACATGCTGCTGCCAAAAAGCTGGCACACTGCATTGTAATCTGCGGGTTAGATCCAACGAGAAGTAACTTAATCCTTTCAGCTGCCATAAAACCCGGCATTTTCCTGAACAGAGGTAAGATAAATTTCTCCCGTATACCTTGATAAAAGGAGCAGCGGAGTAGAACATGCTCTGTTAACTTGATCTCCCCTGAGCCACATGGACACACCCTTTCTGAGAGGGGGATTCTTTTGAACCAACCCTCAAGCACTGCCGAGGGGAGGACTCCCCATCTGGCTATGAGCTACATCCTGGGATGGAGGAGCCCGTAAGGGAACTTTGGTTACATTACAACTGCATTGGCACAGGAAGGTTGGATAGGAATGGGTCCATAAACAGTGGTGTCATTCAAATGATTTAGGAACAGGAACTACTTTTGATTGGCACTTGTCGGGAACCCAGAACCAGCCACGGAGCCCGTTAGGATCCGGAACGCCCGTTCTGGTCCGTTCCCCCTGAATGACATCACTGTCCATAAAGCGTTGGAAAGAACAGGATATTGCAAAGATGTCCAGGTAGATCAGTGCTATGGATTAGTTTTCATTCACTCAGGGCGCAATCCTAACCAATTTTCCAGGACCGGGGTAAGAGCAATGCAGCTCCAAGGTAAGGGAACAAACATTCCCTTACTCCCTTACCTTGAGAAGGCTTCCATGACTGCAGCACATGCCCCAATGGCAAAGCTACAGTATGTCAGGGAGGGATCATTGGTTAGGATTGTGGCCTTGCTCATTCATTCATTTGCCAGCTTTCTGGGTGTGCTGGGACAAGATCTGAACTGGGCCCTCCATGATGAGCCCTCCATGATGAATCCTGGTGACACATAAGATGGTATCATTGCCACCAGGACTGAAGATTCAGAACAGACTTTATTTAGGGCACAATCCTAACCTGAAGTTAGGCCGGCTTAGGCCAGCAAAGTTTGGCGGGCACAAGAGGCACCATAAAATATATTTGGACCACTCTCAGAGTCAGACAGGCCAGCACACAGATGCGCGCCATCCTCCTTGACTCAGAGAGTGGTCTAAACGTGCTTTATGGTGGCCCTTGTGTCAGCCAAACTTTGCTGGCCTAACTGTGCCGGCCTAACTCCAGGTTAGAATTCAATCAATCAATCAATCACTAGTATTTATATACCGCTTTTCAACACAAAGTTCACAAAGCAGTTTACAGGCAAATAATAATCATTAAAGTTAAATGAATTGCACTTTTGTTTATATCAAGTATTGATGTACGGCCTTTCTTTGTTTTCACATCTCATTCAAGGCAATTTGCACAGGCAGGCTTGTATAAACCACCACCTTTCAATGAGTATTGTTCTATGAGAAGGACTCACAGAACTCTCAGTTCACCAGATGTTTTCCATCTAAGTGCAGCCATTGTCCTAGCTGTGATCTGCACTTTCAAGCTTCCACAGTAGCCACGGTCAGTGCTCAAGATGTTGTCCAACTCTAGCCTCCGCATTCCACACACTCTCACCGTGGGCCATCACAAGGTCCATCAGCAGAATTCCTGTTTCCATCCAAAGGCTCCCATCCAAAGTTGAGACCGCAGCTGAACCTGCTTAGCTTTCTT
Source organism: Lerista edwardsae (assembly GCA_029204185.1). NCBI lineage: Eukaryota > Metazoa > Chordata > Lepidosauria > Squamata > Scincidae > Lerista > Lerista edwardsae. The sequence goes on along the minus strand of JAJKFI010034586.1, from coordinate 9,319 downwards.
TAGGCAGATACTAGCTCAACTAACAGACCTCAGCTCCTGCCAGGGCAGGCAAAGACCTGACCTAGTCAACCACCCCTTTTTATTTGCTTTTTTTCAAAATTCTTGTCTACCCTTCTGCCATATTGCGGAAGTGTCCCAATTTATTTATTTATTTATTTATTTATTTATTTATTTATTTATTTATTTGAAGAATTTATACCCCGTCTTTCCCATGCCGAAGCAAATGCCCAATGTGGCTTACATAGGAGGGCTAGTCTAAACCACAATTTTTCAATGGCGCTTTTACAAATATACAGTATTCTGTGATTCACTGAATCCTTAGTCCCAGATGTAGCCTTCACAGTGTGGTTTCCTCTGGCTGCATGACATGAAGCTTCAGCAGGCAATCACAAGCCAAGGCTAGACAGGTCCTCAAGGTCATACTCCATTCTTTTGCCAGCCGGCCTTCTAACACTCTCCCCTGCAACTCTCACTTGCAGTACATGAATCTCACCCAACAATATTGATCAGCTCAACGGCGACTCCATCCTGCCACAATGGGTACAGCAGCTTGTCACAGCCTGATATTCCATCATGCATCCAAAAAACAAGTCCAGAGATTTTCCTGCTTAGTTTCAGGCAGTACCAGCAGCTCAACCATCCATCCAGACCTCCTTCCCATGAAACATTACTTCGGTTTCATGTTCTTCTGTTTTTTCTAAAACAAAAAATAAAAAAACTCCATGGTCCATGGAAACCAGGCATCCATCTCTTTAAGATCTGTTCCATCAGCATTATACATTCTGTTTCTCCCCTGCTTAGAAGTTGCATGTACCTGGAATCTGGATTCCCAGTTCCCCATCCCTATCCTTTGTCCCTCTGGGGTGCCTCCTGACAATTGGCTCATAGTGGTCGGTTCTCGAGGCCAACAGAAACACATCTAGCACCTGCTGTCTGAAGCAAGAATGGTACGAAACCAGATGAAACTGGGCTGGGTAATCTATGGGTTTCATTTTTTTTTTCATTTATAAGAATGATTTGAGAACAAAAACAATCCGCATTGGACATAAATTCTGTACGTAGGAATTTAGATGAACTACTTTATGTAACAAAAGACTGAGAGGTTATTTCCCCTTCTATAAGGGCTCACAATCTAAAAAGACCCACAAGGCAGAAGCATACCAAGAGGGGGATTACTGCACTAAGAGCCGAATCCTATGCTGCGCTGGAATGGCGAGGCCAACAGGCCAGCACAGGATATGGGAGGCTGGAGCCTCCCTGAAGCAAGGGCGCATTCGTGCCCTTACTGTAGCGGAGGCGCCAGACTCCCCTAAGCGCTCCTCGGATCTGAGCCTGCTAAACAGCAGGTGCAGATCCGAGGAGACTACGCGGCCCGAATTGGAGCTGCGTGGCCTCCTGAATGGGTTTAGGATTCGGCTTTATGGTCAAATCCCAAGCCCGCCCCCCCCTCCTGGGTCGGAACGCCTACCAGCCCTCCCACACCTCACCCACAGCCCACCCAGAACTGCCCTCCCCCACCCACGCCCTCCTTTGTCCCAACATGGGGCCTCCCCTGCCTCAACCGGCTTCGGCTGGCGCAAGAGAGGCACAGCGCTGGTCCCGTTACCTTAGTGCCGACATGCCGTCGCTATGACATAGCGTCAGTGCGACAAACACCATAGGATGGCACTGTAAGTACTGCTAGCAGCTGCTCCCCCTCCTCCTGGAAGCTATTCGGAGTCATTGTATTTCCCTTTTGCTCTAGCGATGGGATTGGTTGCAAAGAAGAGGGGAATCAGCTGGTTGCAGTGGTGTCAGCCTACCGGTTTGCTGGGCGGAGTTTTTGCGGTCGCTGGGCGGGTTTCCACGGTGATCGGCAGCGGGCGGGCTTTCGCCATTACGCAATGGAACGCAGCGAGCACACTGCCAATCACCGTGGAAACCCGCCCAGCGACCGCGAAAACTCCGCCCAGCGAACCGGTAGGCTGACACCACTGGCTGGTTGCAAAACCTAGTGCTGTGATCCCCCTTTAGAGACTACAGAGGAAGGGAGGGAAGTAGAGGCAGGGAAAAATTTTGCCATTAATTGCTGTGCATGTACTTAGCCGTGGTTACAGAATTGTACTGCCCTTGCTGGGATGGTGGAGGAGAGATCTCCCTGTCTCTCTGCTGCAGCATGGTGGAAATGTAGCAGCATCCTATCCACAATGATGGGGGAGTATCTGCGGATTCAGCAACATTGCCGCGGCCAAATTAGCAGAGCACATCATCGCACTTTGCCCTCAGCTTGAGGCAGCTAATTATTTTTCAAAAGTGGTGTGTGTGGAAGTAACAGAATCTTTTGATCACTGTTAATGACTTGGGTCAGCACAGTACTTTTTTTTTTCAGTGCAGCAGGAAAGGGCAAGGCACAGCAAAATCAGCTTGGGCTTAATCAAAATAAAACAGGTGGAAATCATCCAAATTCCATAAGACTTCTCCTATGGCACTCCTGCACTCACATTGAGCCCCGTCTGTGTCGTCAGGTTTCCCAGTGATGGCCAGGGCTTAAAGAAGAACTCCACCATTTCACCCAAGCTGACTTTTCAATCAAAGTGCCCCTTTCCCTTCAAAAATCCTCTCCCAGTCTGGGAGGGGGTATGTTTAATTACATACTTCATTGCACTTCAGAATAGCAACAGGCTTTTGTTAATCACCATTGCAAGTCCTCAAATATACCACTGAGATCTGTGATTGTCATCTTAAGATGAATTAATGCAGGAGGGCAGGATTTCATGTCGCACAGGGCCTCTTGAATTTGGGAAGTGTCTCCCATAGGGAAAAAAAAGACAACATACAAAAACAACGAAAGCGTTTTGTGGCAGCCTGAAAGTTCCCCAGTTTATTGTGAACTAGTGACAATTTTGTCCAATGGCACAACGGTATACACTCACATAGATACTTTTTTTTTTTTAAAGAGGTAAATAATGGGGTCCAGAAGGCCATGAAATGCAGCTGTCATTAGTAGGTCCAACATTTTTATGCATAGCCAAAATGTCGACAAGATAAGAAATCTGACCTGCAATAGCAGTCACTGGTGATAGCACCGTCTTTCTGGTGAGTTTATGCTAATTTAACATCTGTAGCTGGAGAGAAACCAAGACTTGTGATTAAGGCCCGCAAAACTTGAGCGGGGCTTGATTTGTTACTAAGTTCTAGTTTAGTGATTTAATGCTAGAATATCCCTTTCAAGTATTACTGTTTGTGTGGGGCAACTTTGGGATTGGCAGGAGAAGGAACTACTGGATGTGCTTTCTAGAATAGGTGTGCCATGTTTCCATGGTGGAAATATGTTGTGCATGCAGGGACTGTGTGCAGCAACTGATGCTGCTGCTCAGTGGTTAGGCACATGAGTAGGGGTGATTGTTTTTGTTTAAAACACATAAAAACACAAAACACGCCCTTTTTGGTGTGAAAATATCTGCATAAAAACACAAAACACTGCATTTTGGTGTTTAAGATATTTTCCAAAAATTAAAATAGATTACATTTCCAGTTAGAAATAATTCTGTGGCTGCATCTGCTGACATCAGAGGCATCTCTACAGGGATGGCAAAGCTCTAAGTTTTGCAAGAAGCCTTACCTTGCAGTGGAAATCACTCCTCTCCTGCACCGTTTTAGCCAATCCTCACAGGGAAAAGCAACATCTTGGCATTGCTTACTGGCTACTGCAGCAAGGGAGAGGAGGGATTTACATGTCAGGGTAAGGCTTCCTGCAAAACTTAGAGCTTTGCCATCCCTGTAGAAACGCCACTGGCTGACATTGTGTCACCTACATCACCCACCCTGTATACTTTAAAAGCATTTAAAATGACTAAAAATGAGAACTTGGAATGAGAACTTAGAATAAAAACACATAATACCACTGTCTGCCTTTCAAATCTGTGGGGGGGAAAATGACACGATTTTCAAACATCCCTACGTATGCAACAGCAAGAACTTTATTGTGGGATAAAATAATGCAATTACAGGGAGGGGAAGCAAAAATACAAAGCAATGCAATGTTCCTGTTCCCACCCCTGTCTCTGTTGCTGAAGGTCTGTTGCCCGGTTGCTGAAGGTTCTTTTTAGGTTACGTTGAAGAAATGCTCACTCCAGTATCTGGAGTGATACAAACAAATACTTCATTTCTTCTAAGTCTAGAGCAAATCATATAGGGCAAACCAAAACTTACAATGCATTATCAGATGGGCTTGCGGATCGTGCCTCGACCGGAGGGCATTCTGAGGGCCAGAGTGGCCGCGTGTGACCACCTGACCCTCAGAAGGCCTTCTAAGGCCCCCAGAGGGCCTTTAAATATCAGTTCTGGTTTGCAGCAAAAACCAGGTTTAAAGGCTTTCCAGAGGCCGTCGAAGGCCTTCTGAGGGTTGGGAAGGACGCATATGGCCTAGCCACCACTCAGAAGGCTTTCTGATGGGCTTTAAACATCACTTTCAGTTTTTGTTGGACCTCTGGAGGACCTCTGGAGGAACTTTTGAAGACCAGGAGAAGACACGCAGCCTCCCTGGCCCTTAGAACCCCTCCAGGGGGAGGCAGTGGGAGCATGAGGTCCTTGTTACATGGCTGGCAAGGCAGTGCTGCCCCCTAGCATGCCACCGGATATCACTTGACCTTGTGGACCCCACCACCCCAGGAATGCCACTGTGTGCTGATGTTGGAAGCCAGGTCTGGAGCGGGGGAACTAAATTAATTGCAAGATTCTGTAGGCTAGGTGTTTACTTTGACTGATTAATCTGGAAATCAGTGCTACATAGCAAGAACTAGATGGGCAGTCCAATCCTAAGCAGTGCTGGATCAGGCAGGCCAATGGGCCTGTGCTGAATCCAGCACTACACTGCTTTCGGGAGGCTAGAGCCTCCCCTATGGACTCCTTGGATCTGCTCCTGCTAAACCCAAATTTAGGTGTGGCCCAAATTGTGTGTGTGTGTGTGGCCCAAATTGGGGCCATGCGGCCTGGGGAATGAGTTTGATTGGGCCATAAGGCCACCAGGAAGCCAAGATGCAGGTCAAGCCCAAGTTTCTTTTATATCTGTTGAGGCAGCTGCTGATGATACATTGCTTGTACTCAACTTGCAACTCAGTCGCTAGAACCCACTGGACCCCTTGACCCAGGTAAGACAGCAGTATGGGAGGGTCAAAACTGAGCAGGAAAGGGGGAGGAATATGAGATGGGGAGGAAGTGGGAGGTGGAAGGCAGCAGGAGGAGACGGATCCAGCGACAGTGATGCAGTCTTGTTCCTAACCCCTCTATTTGGAAGCTCTCTGCCACTTCCTTCTCCTCGGACTGAGATTAGCTGAAAAGCTGGTATAGGTCCAAGGAGGCTCATTGGCAAACAGGTGGCTTACAAAAGGGTAAGGGAATATAATTCCCCCTTTCCAGTGATGTCATTCAGGGGGAACGGACCAGAACGGGCGTTCCGGATCCTAACGGGCTCCGTGGCTGGTTCCGGGTTCCCAACAAGTGCCAATCAAAAGTGAGTTCCTGTTCCTAAATCATTTGAATGACACCACTGCCCCTTTCCCTCCCAAGTCTCCTCATCTACACCTTCTTTGGCTCAGCTGCATTGGGGGCGGGGAATAAAATCAGAGAGAGAGGAGCACCCACTTGCTCAAATGAGAATTACAAGACAGGAGGTGTGGTCTTGTTGGGCTGTTGCCCTGCCTAAAGATGCTAAGCAAGATCAGCCTAGAATTGGCACTGGATAAGACGTTTCAGGTGGAGCTAGGAGAGGAGTGTGGAATGTGGAGGGATCAGATGGCAAGAGACAGACACAATCTTGAAAACTAGCCGAGGTGTGATCTGTGAAGGTTCAGAAGATGTAAGAGTGCAGCCACTCATCAAAAGTGTAAGAGTGATGACCACTCATCAAAAGGGAACCATCTGGAAAAATTGAGCGTTCTATGATTTGTATGTAGAACGATAGTTGTTAAAAATCCACTTGAAAAAATGGGGTTTATGAACAGCCTGCCAATGTAAATTGCCTTGCGTCTTGAGAAATCTTGAGAAAGGCTTTAAAAAACTGCCTTAAATAAATAAGGTGAGGATTCTTTGTAAATAAATAAATAAAGTGAGGATTCTTTGCTTTGTAGGTCACTTTAGCTAAGGAAATTCTGGCTAGATTGTGGTAAGGCTCCCCCCTTTCTTATTATTTCCTGTTGCAATTTTTCCAGTACTGCTTATGCACGTATGAGATCCAGCAGCCTCTCTGCTCCATCTGCCAGTCATTAACGGTTCTCTGCATTCTTTGGTGAAAACCTTTCCTGCCAAATTTAGATTTCCCATATTTACCTTTCTTTTTCCATTTGCTTAAACTTTTGGTTTAGACTTTTAATAAAAATCTAAATTTTTCAAAAATTTAGAGCCCAATCCTACCTTATGCCAGCCTGGTAAGGTCGACATAGCAGGGCCATATGCAAAGGCCCATTTGGAGGCAGCAGCAGCAACGTGCAAGACAAGGGGAGGTTTTCCCCTTGCACCTGCATAAGCCCCATTCACCCATATGGGGCTGCTCGGATCTGCGCCGGCAAAATAGCCGGCGCAGAGGAACATGCACGGGAGCGTCCCAAATCGGGGCCGCCATGGCCGGGAACTGGCATTAGGATATGGCACTACAGCCGACCTGCGTCATAACAGCGTCATAACCACCATCTCCGCCCACTGCGCCACCCAGTTACGCCCCTGGAACGCCTCTGGAACGCCCTCACGGAGGCCTTGCGCCGAGCGAGCAATGCTGGTGCTTGACTGTTGCACAGCCAGCGCGGCCAACGGTCACACCAGTGCCTGAGTGCTGACACTGACACTTGCGCCGGCCGAGTGCCATAGTATAGCACCGACACGGACGTGCTTTACAGTACGTTGGCAATAGTGTTCAGCCAGCACAAGAGTGCAGCACAAGTGCTAAGGGGGGGTATAGGATTGCGCTGTTAGTTATATTTTGACACTTGATCTGCATTATCCACGTTTACAGATAATTCAATGGAACAGAGTATCCCTTCACTGTGCAATTGCTACTATGGGATTGATTAACTACAAACCCTGAAACTCAGTGTTCTCCTGGGCATTTTTTTCCCCCAGTATATCCTCCTCTGTGTCGTCTCTATAGCCTGTGATGGTGGCAGATGCTAGTCCAATAAAGGAAAATTGTGAAGCCAGAAAGGGTGTGGGCATGATAACCACTAGGTGCTACTACCTTGGGTCAGCCTGCTTTCTCCTTGATGAAAGCAGATTTCTCCTGCTTTCTCTTTCTCAGTGTACATGTTGCATTCATCTGAGCCTGGGCTGGTTCTTCACTTCTGTGACTTCTACCCAGGCGCGTATCTTACCTGTGGCCCCGGATGGCGCAAGCCATGGGGCGCCGGGCAGCGGCGGGGCGCCATTGCGCACGGTCCGGGAGAGACCACACAGTTTTCGGCCCTCCCGCCTGCCCACACTTCCCTTACGCTCGGAAATAGAGCGTTTTGGGGGTAAGGGAGATGTGGCAGGGCGACGTGAGGGGGTTGCGGTTTCAGCTTCTGCTTCTATTGTGTTTCTACACCTGCTTCTACCGTGTTTTAGCTATACACAACATTATTTTTTGTTTGTTTGTTTTGCTGAATGATGCTTTTCGTAACCAGTGACACAAACCTTTGTTCATGTTTAATTGCCAGGCGCAAAAGGCCAGAAAACAATAAACTGAATATGTTCTTCTTTGGGTCTATTTTTTCCCTATGGCTTCTTGATGATGATTTATTTATTTGAAATTCAAGCCTCCTCCAGCATGTATATTTAGTATAAAAGGCGAAGGTTTCCCCACAACCGAATGGTCTAGTTGTGACCAACTGTAGGGGGTGGTGCTCATCTCTGTTTCAAAGCCTGTAGAGCCGCGTTCTGTCCGAGGACAAGCTTCCATGGTCATGTGGCCGGCATGACTCTTCGCCGTAGTGCATGGAACGCCGTCACCTTCCCACCGAAGTGGTCCCTCTTTATCTACTTGCATTTAGGTGCTTTCAAACTGCTAGGTTGGCAGGAGCTGGGACAAGCAACGGGAGCTCACTCCGTCGCGCAGTCTTGAACTCCCAACCTTCCAGTTGGAAAGCCCAGCAGCAGTGGTTTAACCTGCTGTGCCACCACGTCCCCTGTATACTATATTTAGTATAGTTGGAATCAAAATAAGCCTTCTGAGCTTGCTAAAGATTTTACCAGGGGTAACATCCTGGTCTTATCAAAGTCAGGGACAAAACTCCCACTGAGATGAATGCAGCCAGAATCTGACTGCAGGCTATGAAACTCTTTAATCTTTCAAAAATAGTGTTATTTCTTTTCACCCTTCCAGCCGATTGACAGCTCTTAACATCTCCAATATGATTTACTGATACCAATTTGTCTTCTATGACTTTAATAAGATCCTATGTGGGTTTTTTTTTTAAAAAGCGAACAAAAAAAATCATGTTAGCTCTTTAAGGCTACTCAGCATCCCTTAGGAAACATATCTGCTGAAACCTTTACTCTCAAAGCATAAATTCTGACAAATATAAGTTGACAATAAAGCAAGTGAAAAAAATAAATAAATGAAGAGCTGCAAACATTAATGACCCAAACTTATGGGCCAGTTAATGGCAGCAGATCTAGTGACCCTATGCCGTCACTTACCTTGTGACAGTGCAAATGTGCCACCGTCATGCGCTACAGAGCTACTACAGAAAAGGACTGAAGGATCTGTGTGTGCTCCAGGACCACCTGAATGCTCTGTCAGTGCAGGTAAAATGGTGGAAGGGGTGGTTTGGGGGCATTTAGGGGCAGGAAATGGGCTGAACCAACGGTCTCTTCAAAGCCTGTAGCAGCTTTGCCAATTAGTTGGCTGCACTATTTGATAAGGTGATTCTAAGCGACGAGAACTAGGGCAATAGTCATGCATGGTTTATATTTACAGTAACATATATGATGCTGCTGTCAATTAGGGTGCAATCCTAACCTGGAGTTAGGCTGGCATAGACAGGCCAGCAAAGTCTGGCCGGCACAAGGGATACCGTAAAGTATGTTGGACCACTCTTGGAGTCGGAGAGGCCAACACAAAGACATGCACCATCCTCCCTGCCTCCCAGAGTGTTCTCCGAGAGTGATCCAAATGCGCTTTACAGTGGCCCTTGTGCCGGTCAAACTTTGCTGGCCTAACTGTGCCAGTCTAACTCCAGGTTAGGCTTGTGCCCTTAGCTAGCTAGCTAGCTAGCTAGCTAGCTAGATAGCTAGCTAGCTAGCTAGCTAGCTAGATAGATAGATAGATAGATAGATAGATAGATAGATAGATAGATAGATAGATAGATAG